>JBCAUA010831405.1:0-14154 GCA_038406235.1 Peronia verruculata
GGTGACTACTTTGAAAAATAGAGTGCTAAGTATGTAGCTGAGTTGTTAAGCTTTCGTTTGATGTATTATTTATGTATGTGCTGTGGAAAATTAAAAAGTTATGATCAAATGGAACTTAATTATCAGCCTGCCCTCGTACATGTACTTGATTCTTCTCTCCCGATCATCGTTTCTTTTGATTTTAGTTTCAGAGCACTTGAGTAGACCATGTGGCCCTTGATTTCTGTTCTTATATTCTGTTCAAGAGGTTTTCATCTTTGGGCTTGGAATTTCTCACTGTTCTATTTAGGTAAAGTTTCCTTTACCATTTGAAGGAGTGTCAGTGGAGCTGCACATACTTATGGTGATAGTTTGACCAAACGGGGGCAGATAAATCCCAAGATTAATGACATAGTGAGAAAGATCAGCACAATGAGGAACCCTACAAATGCCCGACTATCCTGCGACCAACAAGTAATCAGCCACACAATATACTATTGTTTACATACTGAGTAGGCCCACTTAAGTGTAGAGTTAGAGTTCCTTTGAGAAATAGATGATGTCACACCCGGTTTATGGTCAGTTATGAAAAACCATGAGACAGTCAGAGTGGTCAAAATGATCTCATCTCTTTACTTGTTATAATCTCAAATTTAAAAAAAAAAACATTAGCTTCTAATTTGTATGTTAGTGGGTTTACAATAACTGTAACATTTCATCTGAGGCAAAAACACAAAGAGACTTGACACAGTGAATTAATGTTGTACTACCCCTTTAATGTTGGAATATATTAGTGCATCATGGAAGTGAATGGAGTAGGAAATGTCATCTTGTGCAATCAAAACCGTTTCAGGATTGAGAACCACCAGGCTGGCACAGTTAATAACAAATCTTTGATTTATAGATGAGTTCAGAATTTCTTTAAAGTGACAGCTGGATTGAGTTTTAACTAGGACAAACTTTTGCTTTGTCAGTTCCTTTCTCTCTCTCCTTCTCTTTATCCCTTCCTTCACCTTCTCTCTTATTCTTCTTTTTTACTTCACAGAGATATCCAGCAGTCATTATCTCTTGGCAACTCCATGGTTAGGAGGGCTATGGCTGAACAACAGTTGTCCTTTAGAACCCTTTCAACCAGAACTGACAGTCTGCCACCCATAAATGGAAGGCCACTAGAAATGTGAGTCTTCAGAAATATATGAAATCAATTTTAATTTGTGTTGAAATGTCATATCAATGCATGCTTTGTGCCCAGAAATGTAATCCTGATCCAGCAAACAGATACCTTCAACTGATGCGCATTTAGAAGTCAGTAATTTTAGGTAAAGACTGGAATTTGGGTCAGTCACTTGCTGTTACTATGTTCAGACCTAGCCTCAATTTATGCCCAATGCATTTGTAAGACACGCAGGAAAGAAAAATGAATTTACCCTCACATGTATTACAGCAATGAGCATTAGGCTTATTGATAATATTGTTTTATTTTTTCACATTTTTTTCTCTGTATTTTTGATTTATGCATTACTTGAGTTACAGATTCCTTGAGCACATTTCTTATGTTTCTGATCAGTTTGAGTTATCTTTTTGGTAAGTTATTTTCAGAAAGTTTATTTCTTACTGACCTCAGTGCATTTATTTCCTTTTTTTTCCGTTTGTTTTGTTTAACTGTTGACATCAAATGAAATCTAGCTGTATTAGTGTTCTGTCTCTCATCTTTAGTTATGAATTATTTCTTTTCACAGAAATATCCCTCCATCTATCCATGAGTCATCTTATGTCTTTGATGTTCGTTGGGCAATGGCTGAACAACAGCTGTCATTTAGAACCCTTTCCACCAGAACCCACAGCATACCACATGTCAGTCAGACTGTTCCTGAGAACCATGAACCCACACCACATTTACATCAGCCTCACTATGTGGTGCTCAACCCGCATAGCTCTGTGTACACCCACCCAGAATCACAGCAACTCTACTCAAATATTCCTGTTGCATCAGCAACTTCAGCCATTTCTGTCTCATCTGAGTTGACCAATCCTATGCAAGTTAATTCCACCAAAGGTAAGCATTTTGTAATGTCATTTATCATTCATGTTATCAGAATATGAATTACATGTAGTATTTTATCTATGAAGGGGGGGGGGGGGGGTGAAATATATTTTTTGTTCAAAGAATTCGCTTTGGGATTTCTGTTTTCTCTTTCAAAAGTCCTGCCTTTCCTGAATATGAAAACAGTTTGAAAGAATCCAGTGGATTTGCCCAATCTGTTTGACCCATGATCATCCAATGGATGTCTCGGCTTACTATCAACCAGGATTTGGTGCCGTGTGGTTTGCTGTATGCAGTGGTAGATCATCACTTTTTGTCCAGATAAGGCAAAGGATGCATAAAACACTTGATTGTGACCTCCTATAGAGCATCTCCTCCTAGATCCACAGTGTCAGAGATGGACATTGGGTGGCCACTCTTAGGTGAAGCAGACTCAGCATCATGCATAATATCAGTATAAGCATTCACCAGGCCTTAAAAATGAATTTCCACCATGGAGTGGAATTCTTTTTTATTTCTGCCACTTTAGAGCACAATTATGGACTGCCTGCCATAGTAAAGGTTGAAACATTCTTGGTTTTGACAGAGAAAGATATGGAGGCCTCATAAGGGCCCTAATGAACTTGAAAGTGACTCCATGGGAGCCCTTATAATGATAGAGGTTAGGAAACAAAATTTGATAGGTGATATAAACAGAAATCCAGGAAAAGGCACAAAAAGATACAGGTTATGGAGAGAGAGCCAATATGTGCAAAAAAAAAAAAAAGGTTGTTTGCAAGCTGAAAATCATATAAAATGCTCTCCTTGTCACCTTTTCCCATCAAAAGGAACAACAACAACAAAATTTAAATGTTTTTCTCAAAAGCTGATTTCGTGTCATTATTTTGCTGTCTAGTTTTTTATTTTTAGATTGTTCTGCCCAGATTTGGCATACATCATTTTAACAACAAGACCAAAATATGTATGTATGTGTGACCCATTCTATTTCGTAAGTTTTGGAGAAAACTATGTTCACATTATGAAGAAATCGCAAAATTTTGAAGTTTATTCTGTGGCAGTTAGAAAATGTTTAGAAAATTATAATTTGCATTTGAGAGCTGACAATACATACCTTTTTGTAGATAATATGCAAAGGAACATATCAGCTAGATTTCATTAAGTTCCATCATTATTTGGCAGAAGAGGTAGATTTCAAAGATAGTCATTTTAGAGAGGCCAAATCCAGGATGGCAGAGTTGCCTTGACAACTGTTTGAGAAAATTGATTTTGATTTCATTTTCTTATATATTTTGAACATGTTGAATTAAATTATTATAGTCCATCTTTAAAAAATATCTTGACGTACTCCTTCCTCTGTCCTTCCATCTCCTCCTCCACCACCCCCTCCTTTCCTTATAACACTCATTGGTTTATTGTGATGGACATGAGTTGAATATAAATTCCTTTTGCATGTTTTCTCACAGATAATGAATGGTATAAATCCTTTACAATGACAACTGAGCCAGTACAGCAGCAGCAACCACAGCATCAGGGATCCCCACAGCAATTCACTGAGAATGACCTTGCAACACCAAGTGTGCCAGGTAATCACCTCAAACCACCTCAGTTGTGTTATTATTAAGTTGCATCACCAAGCAACAAATTTGAGTGGAAAATTCAGAAAGGATGTGGTGCTTGATTTAGCTGTGTACTTTTAGATGAACTAAAGAATCAACCCAATGAAAGATATAAGTCATGGTCATATGGAGCATGAACTGCACTTTTTAATGATATGAAGTTCAATACAAACATACATAAGGCATATCCTGGACAATGTGTTATGAGCAAGAAAATCTGAAACACTACTGGAAGATTTGATTTTGTAGTTCAGTTTGAAAGTGCAGATCAGTTCTCGAAAGTTATCAGAAAATATTTTCAAATGAACACCCCAGAAAACAAAAGCAATCTTTCTGAAAACAGTTACAGCTTTACTTCACCTTTTCTCTTCCCATTTGTGATATGGTTATCCTGACTCAATCTTCTCCTTTCCTGTTGCTTTTCATTTTGAAATATCCAATGTCCATCAGATATATGAAAAAGATTAGATCTCTATAGAGGAAATTTTGACTTTGTGACTTTTTGCTGCTATTAAACTCTCTTCAAGGCCAGAATTTTTTTCGAGGTCTGGTCAGAATTTTTTTCCATGGTACAAAAAGGAACGTTTGGTAAAAAAATAGGTCTAAAGTAAGACAAAAGAAAAATGGTTAGAACTTTATTTTGCCATTACAGCTATGGGGGAAATAATGTTACCAGCATTGATTCAGATTTGGGTAATTGTGAACTTTAGCCCCCCATTTTCAGCTTGCGCAGGCCATATGCAGTGTGGCTGTTCTATTTTCTGTGGATACCCACCCTTTCACTCATAAAATTCGGCTGCATGTTTGCTCAACCCAGAAAAGGAAACATCACACGATGTCTTCTAAAAATGGGCCACTTCTCACGTGGAATTGTTTACAAATCGTTAGTGGTGCCAGTTCAATGTTAGAGAGCGTACTATGATAGTAGACATGATTCACAGTTACCCAGATTTTAACTAGTTTTTATTTGTTTCTAGAAATTGACACATTCAAATGTGTATCAACATTGGCAGCATTATTTTGATCATAGATTTAATGCTAGAACAAAGTTGTAAGCGTTGTTTTCGTTTTAAAGAGTAATCAATTTTCTTTCAGCAAGCATACTGAAAATTCATTATCTGCAAACAAGTTGTGAAGTTGTTCTTTAATGTTTATGAAATCCATATTGAGGAATTTATTTTCTCTCCCCATAGATCATGTTTTGTTTCTGATGCTGTCATTAAAGCCTATTAAAGGGATTTCACATTAAGTCTTTATGTTCTGTTTCAGCTTCACAGTCCCAGCAAAGAGGTTTCATCAACTCCAGGACATATATAAGTGAAGACATAAAAGTGATTAACTTGCCTCACAGCATCATTCAACTAGTTGGCAAAGGTCTTGAAATCAAGGATGAAAATCATCCAAGTGGAATGTGGAGTGATTTGGTGAAACTCTATAAATGGGATGTCAACAGAACTCTTTGGTTTGGAAACTTCTCACATCAAAACGGAATTTTTTGTGCTTTACTTCATGAGTTTGAATTCCAGCACTACACTTTGGGTCAGTTAAAACGAGATCTCCATAGGCTGTCACGAGTTGATATACTAGAAGAACTGGATAACAAAATTAGGGTGCACAATTCAAAGTGTTTCTGCAAGCATAGATAATCTTTTCATGCCCAATGTATTACTATGCCTGTGCCAATTCCTGTTAGCCCATACCTAAATCAATTATCGTGAATTCTTCAACAGGCCAACAATGTACTTGAAGGGTTTCAGGGCAAAATGAGACATATCTAAAATTGACATTTAGAGAAAAATGACAATTTGTTCTTCAGTAATTAGTAATTATCATTAAGTACTAGAATTTTTGGGAAGACTTTTGGGAAGGATTAGTCGTGTTTTGGTGAAAAGGAAAGTCCTTACCATATGGTACTATCACCCATACCCAGTATTGAGGGACATTTGCCATGTTTTGCCCTGAGACTCTTCACTTATTGGTCATAGAATCTGAACATTCTGTACATTAAACAGAAGATAATGCCTAAGGAATATTGCGAGGAAAATAGCAGAGCATGACTGTTTTGTTGTTGTTGTTGTTGTTTTGGTGTGAAATGAAGATTTGTTGTTAAGAACACATAATTTTCAGTAACAATTTTTGTAGATCTCACCAAATTATTGCTGGCATCACTATATTGTATATGAACATCCCAATAGAGTAGTCATTTTTAAAAAATAAAAAGCAACTGAATTTGACTCTGTTATTATTTGGATTGGCCAAATAAATCAGGAACAGATGTACCCATTTTTTTTTTGGGGGGGGGTAAATTTAAAAAGTTGAAGAAATGGCACAAAGACAGCAGTAGTTGTGCTTGAGATTTACATTGATGCTATGTTTGGAACAACCAAAGTCATTGTTATTCAAAGGCATTTTAAAAGTTTCACAGATAACTGTCTAAACAGAGAATGTCTCTAAGACTATATTGACATTATTTCGTTGATTGGTACAAAAGTGGAAACCTATATCAATGATATATTGTCAGTTGGCATGGAAAGAGTAAGTGAAGCTTGTTTGCCACAATTTTTTCTCTTTTGAATATTTGCGATACGCAAGTGGCAATGTTATGATAACTAAATCTTTCTGCTGTTAATGAATTTATTGTGCATAATTCAGACTGTGTCGGAAAAAAGAAATTCATGTGATGAGATGATTTTCATTGAAGGCTTTGCTGTTCTGCTAGCATGCAGCTGGTCATCATCATCTTTACAGCAGATATTTATAAACATGGTATGTTGGTTTGATCACTGCCTGTTAAAGTACCTGCATGCTTGAGTGTAGTGCGCAGTCAGAGCTCTGCTGTAGAGATTGGTATTGTCTTAATAAATGGATTTCTATTTGTTGAATCAAAATTTACTTATCATTTACAGAATTGCAGGCAGAACGCAAGAACAGTCTCTTTGGTCACTTAGCTGCAGAGTAAGAGATCAGCGTATATTTTAAAATCATCTTTCATTGATAGGGCTATGTTCACCTACAGCCAGCCCACAACTTTGGTATTCAACCATTTCTTTTTTTGTGGATTTGTTTTTCCGTCCACAGACCACGTATTCACATCAATATACAGAATCTTTGATAGATTTTTTAAGCTGATAATTGGCAGACGAGGTAGTAATCAAAGCCCAAAGCAAATGTATACATGTAATGTTTTACTGTCTCATGAAATATTCATTGACAGTCAGTGCTTCTGACTGGTTGTGGGAAATTCAAGGATAGGCCCTGGTTGGCTCACCCATAGTAGGCCTATACATCACTGAGTGCTGATGGCGAAGGGGGGGGGGGGGGGGGAAAGTGGATTAAGCGAGTGAGACTGATGGTAGTTTTAATGTTTAACACAAACCTACAAAATTGGCATAACGGTGAAGCTATTGATCATTACATGTATATGAGAATGAGATGCCTCATAATGAAATCAGGCTCTCATCAAATTTTATCGGTGCTAATGTTAAGCTTATTAATTTTTCTTTCTGTGTGTGAAAAATTTTTGTTCTGCTTTGAGTAGAAGTAGAGCTATTGGCAATTAGAGACAATGGGGGTGACCTGTTGCCGCAGCTAAATTTAGTAAGAAAATGGCCAATCAATTTTGTAAATCCTTATTAATCTTTGTAGGCGCATGCTGCTAAATTACAATTTTTGGGCCTTTACTCAATTAATTTCAACAAATTTTACTCAGATGCGTATTCAGATTGATATAGAAGGGCTCTGTGAAGAAAAAAAACGGCCTTAAGAATTTGAAAAACACATGATTTCTCCGGTCGCCTCAGTTTGACTGGCTCCTGATTTCAATGCATCACATCTCATTTCAAGAGCAATTAATCTGCTGGCAAATCAGTACAGTAAACCTCGAATTCAACGAGGTACTTTTAAATCCCCATTTTATTTCTTATAAACTGTTAGTAAATATAACTCGGATCCAACGAGCACCAAAATCGTCAGCCTCGGCTCTAAGGAGCACGACCATGGCTGGTTGAATCACTTTCCCCCCCCCCCCCTTCTTTATTGCGGTTGCATCACTGCCTGGCGTGATGAGAACAACAGGGGCCCGTGTTTGCGAGGCAGTGCCTGGGGTGCATACGCCAATCGTCCGTCGCTCACAGGCACAGTGGTGAGGCCTAGTTCATTATCCTGGTGGGTGGGTACATCGAGCGGCAGTCACCCTCCCCCCCCTCCTCCTCCACCTCACACACACATGCAATAGCTGATCAGTCCAGTAGGCCTTTTGTCATCAATGACTACACACTAATCCACCAAGTCGCATGTGTGATTCTTTGGCTTTTTATTCTTCACTGCCGTAAGTCAACAGTCGTTCATTTTTTTTTTTTTTTCACATCGCGCCTTTTTATCATGCAGTCTCCTCACTCTGTCCTCTCAGTCAAGCAAGCGAAAATGTCTATCATTTCTTGCAATGCTTAAAATAATTGAGGAAGTTGAGAAAGAAAATTACGGCGCAGATACATCGCGAAAACAACATTGTACAGTAGACCTCGAATCCAACGAACTTGGACTCAAAGAACACCTTGCATTCAACGAACAGAGAAAAATCCCCGTTTTTTTTTTTTTTTTACCTCATTAAAACTGTCTTTTACCAAACAAACTGATCTCAGACGCACCCTCGGTTCCAACGAACCAAATGTGTAGGCAAGCTCATGATAAACTGCATGTCTACTTAGAAATCTAGTTGGTTGGAATTCGCAATTCAAAAGATCTGCTGTCTGCTGACAAGAAATAAAAATAACTTTATCGTAGGCTATATTATGCCATGTAATAGGGATAGAGCATGGTGTGGACACGCAGGGAGAAATGATGAACAGAGAGAGGGGAGGGGGAAGGGGTGGCAGCCAGCAACCAGCCGACACGTGGGAGTCCGTGATAAGGGATCAAAGAGACAAAGTCGCCGGAACGTGGATAGTGGGTGGGAAGGGTAAAGTGTGGCTGTGTAGACAAGCCATGCGTCTGGTTGTGGTACGTACAAACACAGTCGAGCATCTCTGTCCACCCTTGCCCCTCCCCACCTCTGACTGAATACACAGATCTCATATTACTTAAAAGGCTTGTTGGGCAAGCAGTGATTTTTTTTTTCCATGAAGCATTGTGTAGTTTGTAAGCGTGTCCATGTGGCTGGGTTATGCTTGCACCATATGGCCTATCGGAATTGGACAAGATTGAAAAGGCGCGGGGGGGAATAAGTTGTGAGTTGTGGATAGAGTGGGGTTGACTTGTGTAGAATTAACACAGCACGAATGAGAAGATTGTAGCTTGGATCCAACGAACTTTTAAAAATGACCGAACTAGTTCGCTGAGTCCGAGATCTACTCCGACCGACACATAATATGCTCCCCTCGCATTCAATGATACCTCGGATCCAACAAGGATAGCTAGTCAGTCCCGACGAGCCGAGGTCCATTGTATTATGGTGTGATTTTTGAGAAACATGGGCTATAACTAATACTGATTAGAGGAAACTTCAGCTTCTCATCAGCTACTGCTCAAGATGGCAGGGAGAGATAACCCAAAACATGTATCTGCAGGATATCAGGTTGTTGTGTGCGCCACCAGACAGGTTTGATAATTGAATTCACAATGAAATAAGTTTGATAGTTGGCCAGGGATCTCCTGGAGGAAAGTCTATAGTTTGAACCACTCCTGGAATCAAATAGTAAAATGAGCAAAGTTTTCCAATCAGCCAACTTACTTACTTCCTTTTCTAATTTCTAAGCACATGATATAAATGTCTTGCGGCCGGTCGAAATGAGCCATAAGTTGCCGGGCTAGAACTGAGAAATGGGGCTTTCAATGCGATGAGGATGGGTCAGATGTCGAATTTTTTTTTATTGCAGAAATCGAAAGCGCATTCATTTCTGAACATCATAGCATTGGTCTTACCCTCGATTTATAAATATTTTCTCATTAAAATCGTGTTTTAATGGGAGGAAAGAATGTAGATTTATGCGTTACACTGTTGATTTTAAACTCCATTATCTCGGAATTTCAGTCACTGCTGAGGGGTTCCCACCCATGTCTCTTTAAACTGGAATATCTCTGGCTAGAATAAAGGTAGCTCAAAATGTTTTCACCATCTGAAAGGGTATGAAAGCTTTCACATGATACCAAAAACCCCATATGGTGAAAAATCGACATATGTCTCATTTTGACTGGCTGCGAGATAGGCTATATATTATTTGTATATATGTAACATACATTGCAAAGAAGAAAAAAAATTGCTTTTGCTCTTTTGACGTGTATTTGAAACACCTTCAACATAAAATTCATGAAATGATGAGGAAGACGTTTTTTAACCATAATATTTTTTTTTCAATGCTCTAAATGAAAGTGATTTTTTTATTTCTTTCTTTACAGTGCTTGTTTTGTACTATTACACTGTATGTGCCTAGCATAGGGAAGTACACTGTATTTGTAGTTCACCTGACAACAGAACTGGCTTATCTTGTCTCAAAGTCAGACTTTTATGTAGTTCTTTGATCCATCACTGACCGTTATCCTTTGGAAGAGTGAAGGCAGTGATAATGACAGTCCTGCTTAGCAGTTTTCTTTTCGAGATAACCTCCACCAGAATATTGAAAGACTTAAATATATACAGCCTAACCTAAGCAGTTTTCATTTAACATGGGTTATATTACATTGTGTGGAACTGCATGTCTGATATTGAAGTGACGCACTAACCAAGTGAAGACAGAACTTGTTAAGACTTGTCAGACCTGGGGACTTTTAGTTGTGCAACTGTGGGCTTAGATAATCATGTTGTGAAAATTTTCAACTTTCGATGTCTGCCATGCGATTGAGATTATTATCATTTATACACCAGTTCCACTGAATAAAATGCTCAAAGCTTTCTTTTCTATTTGGCATCTGTTCATTAGCCAACAGGTTTCCCCAAGTGAAACATTGATATTCAAATTCAAGGTCTTAGATCTGCTCATAATGTTTTTGATTCTTGATTTTGATTTTCATAATCTCAGCTGTTTTGATCCACAGAAATTTTTTTATTAGGACTGTCTGCAATCTACAAGTCTATTTACAGTCAAGTACAAACAACCTTGAAAATCATAGATTGCTCAAACTGATCTCTTGAGATATATATATATTATATATATATATATTTTTTTTCATGTGAAACTCAATCAGAGCATAAACTTTTTGAACTGATTTAACCATTGTGTATCTGTTCTTTGTCTAGCCTATGTACGCAATAAGTTACAGAGTCATAAGGTAGATGGTCCCTATCATGCTACACACTCATATGAAATTTTAGAGACAAGAATACAGAGTCATCATGGGCCACTCAAACGGTGTGGGGAAAAAAAGGGTGCATCAGTTCTGAACCAATACTCAGTGCTTAGCTTCAAGATTTGAGAGTGAGGATGGGCCTTATTGAACTGTTCATACCTGGTCTTCTTACTTCTGTTCTTTCCCTTGACCACTTAACTATGCATAAGTGAAAGAAATTTGATCACCTCCCCAAATAATGTGTCAGCTTGACTGTGATGCAGAGATAGTTTCTCCGCTAGCAGTCAACTTATCCCATCACATATAAAATGGAATTGGGTTTCAATACCAACAATCAAAATAGACTGTGTTAAGAGGTGAATACATAACACAATAGTGTTATGTTATGTTTTGACCACGGTTGTGGACAGCTGGGATAACCTCCACTACAGGAGATTGAAAAGCTTATAAAAACCATAACCATACCAACAGTCATGAAGGTATTGTAGGTTGGGTGGAATGGGTTGTGTGGGGATGGGGTGTGTGTGTGTTGAGGGGAGGGGGTGCACGGGAGAAGATTGAATGTGGGAATAGGGGGGAAGTGCAGAGAGGCTTAGTGAAAAGATTGACGATGGGCTAGTCACAATAGTCATGGACCTTCCATTCAAGAATTTGTAACCACTGAAGCTGAGATGACATTATGTTAATAGCACCTTCCATTGACACCACGTACTATAATAGTGTTACACACATATCTTATACTCACAATCCACACAGAATAACAAAGACTGCTGGTTAACAATCATTACGGTACAAGGATTTCTGTTAATGGCATGTTATAAAATTTATACATGAATCTCCATTTTCAGAAATTATTTTAATGAGTATCTATGCAAGTAGCTGTCTCCCAGACTGAAGCTTAGATTGTCATAGCAAAACTTGCAGATTGTAGATTAATTCCATATCCAGCTGTTTACAAAGACAGAAGACTGAACAGCGTGTATATAATGTACATGTCAATATGTGATGTTTCTCATCTACAAGAAATAATATTTATGCAGGACGCTTTTGAAATCATGTATGTCAGATGTTATTTTAGGTGCCCATGACATGGATAGAGGATTGGGACGTACAAAAAAAGGTCTGAGGAATAATCTAATACATTGAAATGGGAATTTATGTTTCAAACATTCAGGTTGTTTGATTTTATATAATCTTAAAACATGCCAAAGATCACATTGTTCTGAAGTATCACTGGGTCGTTATCATATTCTACACAGTGGATTGCATGACTGAGATCTTGAGGTATTTATGCTGGTTATAATGATAAAAACACAGCTACATGTATTTTGAAATGAATGTTCTGTTTTTTTTTTCTCCATGGAAATATATGATCTATATATGTACTTTTTTTTTTTTATATGAAACCACTTTCATAAATTGAATCAAATAAGAAAGAGATAAATAATGTTCTGAGATGTTTGAGGATTTCTGTTCAGAAAGATTTCTATCACATTTTGTTTTCACGTACAATCATTTTTTGTAAGATATGGATTGTTTTTGATATGTAAATTTTGATTCTATAGAGATGCACAGTTTAAGTGAAGAGGTGCTATATGAAGATTCTGTGATTCCTAATGCAACAGGATGGATTTAATTATTTCTCGGGTAATATTATCGTTATTGGACTGAAGCCATTGGATCAGTTTTTTGCTGATTTTGTTGGCTATATAACCATGTGTTGTAACAACACATAATTTTTAAACTTTGACTGTTGTTGAATTCTGATTGTTACTTTTATCTTAATTCTTATGAAGTGATGTTCAATGTGCCATGTAATGTTTTACTGGGGAAGACAATCTTTGTAATTATCTTTACATGCACAGAACATGAAGCTTTACATGTGCCATAAGCCTTACATGTATGTGTTCAATCGTGGAATGAATGGAGGTGTTACATAAGAGAAAATAAGAAGAACCAATTAGGTGAAAATTTACATCATTTACAATTTTATACACACGCTTTGTTATTGTTATATTTTATTGCTTGAAGAGAATGGTTATACATTTATAATGTTTCTCATAACCTTCGGTGTGTAAATATGTAGTACATGTATGTATATGACTAGCCCGTGATATATTGTTATAATTGAAACAAAAGCAAGCTGTGTCACAAATTTAGAATTTGGCATCTCTCTTTTTTATAATCTATAACCTGTCAAAGATAGTGACATGGTTAAGCTCCATTCATAATTATTTGATGTTTTGCTTCACTTGGTGGTCACTCAGTAGAGAAAACAGAAGTGCAGATTTGGTTTCCTGGTTGTTTTTCAGTCATTTGAAAAGAGAAAATGTTTTTAAAAAAATCTTTTTACATCTGTTTGTCTCAGTTAAATCTGTTTTCATCATGGACTCGTTGGTTATAAATCATACCCAATTGTCAAACTCCAGTGTATTACATATGTATTGTGAATTTAACCTGATGTATATGATGGTAGTACCAGGTGATTTATATGGTAGTGTTAGCTGCTCCGATGAAGAACCAAACAGTTTTTTTAAAAAGTATGACCTGTTTATTCAGTTTTTATTACATCCATCTCTACTTTGTTGTTTGTTTCTTTTTTAGTACATCAAGTTAGCTACGGGTCCACAGTTTGTCTTAAATTTTAAAACATTTCCATAAACTAATGGTTGTGATGGTGCTGATGGTATTTTCAAGATGTGGACTTACAGGCAGATAGATGATTATTTTTTAAATTTTTGGCAAATGCCTCATGTGGACTAAGGTGACATCCATGCAAGTGTGTTAGTTATGCTTAAATAAATGGAATTTCAGACTGGAAATATTAAATCCATCTGTCTCACAGGAGACAGCTAAATGACAGAAAAAGTGATTGTAGACCTGCCAAAATGTATTCTTCCTGTCATAATATTCTGGTCAGCATCTTTGTCCTTTATCCGTCCAAAATGTAACCTGTTGCATTTTAGTCAGATTGTATCTGGACAATAACATACACTATGATTACATCATTCTTCACATCTTTATTTTTTCATATATACCTTCAGTCTTTCTTTTTGAAAGACTATACATGTATGGGTTCAGCCTAAACTGGAACATCATTTACTGATGAGCTATGTTTTATTTTTTTGTTGCATTCAGAGAATTGAACTACACGTGCATTTTATGATCACCAGTGTAAACATATACACCTCTATTTATTTACATGTGTTGTCAAAATAACTTCTGATAAATCGA
>JBCAUA010831416.1:0-14154 GCA_038406235.1 Peronia verruculata
TCTGTCTGTCTGTCTGTCTGTCTGTCTATCTATCTATCTATCTATCTATCTATCTATCTATCTATCTATCTATCTCTCCCTTATATACATCCACACACGCACGTATGCAGCTTTCAGAGTGACTGCCATTGAGCGGCGAAGCAATCAATTGAACTGCTCAGTGCAGGCGCCGTTTAAGAGTTAGAACTAATTGTTGTATGGAGCTGTTTTGTCACGACCTCTTTGTCTGGGGTTTGTGGCTGTGAGCTATGTCGATTCTTGTTTGTGAGTGAGTCCATCTGTTTGTCTGTGTATTATTAAAGAGAGAGAGAGAGAGAGAGAGAGAGAGAGAAAGACAGAGGGGGAGAGAGAGAGAGCTGAATTGTGTGTCCTTTCTTGAATATAAGCAGGGTTTTTGGGGGGGGTGGGGGGGGTGAAACTATGTTACCTAAGACGTATTTCCCCAACTTTGACCCTAATACTAATCCTAACTTTAAACCTAACCGCTTTATAGGTGCCATATCCAAATAGCCAAAGTATTAACCCAGATAGACAGTTGATAAATACAATCATCTGTATAAAATAAATCGATACATATAACACTGCGTCTCCATGTCAAGTGAGCAATTAGGCATAGACAAGATGGGACTGATAGCAATACAGGGTCCAACAGAACATATAAATGTTTGGACGTAAAGGGCTACGGAATGAGAGAGAGGTGATCAATTGATTTGTTTTTGTTCCGACCAAGCGAACAGCTGTAAATCCCCGTTTAATTTTAGTAGGCTAGGGGGTACAAACATTTCAGACTGTTAACACTGACATAGAAAAACATAAAAATGCACGGGATAGGTGACAACTGTTCTCAGATCTCGTGGTGGAGCGGTAACAAACATCTATTTCTAGCAATGGGCATAATCACTCCGCTCGGGATTTCTGTGTTTTTTCTTAGTCAAATATGAACTATTGAATCAAACGTACAGATCGATAGGAATCCATTTAGCAATGTTGATAGCTGGTGATGAGCTAGATCAGACCAGATAAGTGCGAACGCTCAAATGTATTGACGATAAACATCTATCACCCAAGGATGGCAACGATCCCTAGATCGTTTGGTAGATTATTTGCCCTTTCCAAAAGAGGGACTCGTGTAAGGGGAGATCATTTTGACCAGCCCTATTACTTCCCTTTGCTAGACAAAAAACATTTTAGTAAGCAGTGTAAAAAGGAAAAAAATCCCTTCACTCCACTTATTGTCATTCGAAAGACTGATCTCCAAAACAATTGATAAAATTATAGCAATAAGAAGAAAACAGTCCCTTTACATCATATTTTTTTCTGGAATTTTTCATGGCGTATATTTCACATAGTGGGCGCAAATGTGAATTTCTTCCCTCTTTACACTGCTTATTCAATCCCTCTTTTGTCTGGTAAAGGGAAGTAATAGGACTCAGCACAACGATCTACCATTGTCTCTCTCACTACAGGTAGTACTGCTAGGTAACATTACAAAGTGGGCACATCTGAAAGTCGTGGTGTCGATGGTCTGGTGAGTGGTGAATGATCCTCTCTTTCACCTACTTACTCTTCTACAGTGTGTTATTATTTCTCGGTTCCGTCTTTTACTCACACTTCTTATTTTTCTTCGTCTCCTTATTCTTCTCTCTCCTGTTCTTCTATCGTTTAATCCCTTTCTTTTTGCTTCTTCGGTCATCGCCGAGATAACCCACCCAGAGGAGGCTAGAGAGGGTACAGAAACCGTCGCCAGCTCAGTTCTTTGTTATCCTATCTCCATTTTGGGCGATTTGGAGATATATATGTCATGTGAAAAGGGGATAGTAAATCTACCATATACTGTAGTCATTTCATCTATCACTTGCCCAAGCAGATACATTTTGAAAATCATTTTGTCCTATCTCCTATGTACCAAAACAGTTGCTAAACACAACTCATCAGTGTTCTTAAAATGTGAAAAATGGAGGTAGGGCAACAAAGAGCTGAGCTCACCAACTGTGCTTCTTCTGGTTTTTCTAGAGGACTGAAGGGAGGAGGTTCAATGTATAAGGACAGGTGTTTGCGTTACCTGTATCCGCACCATGTCAAATTGCACAATTTTGAACTAAAACTGACCGGTCTTAACAGCCATAAACATACCAGGTGACGCGAACATCCCTCTGACCCACTGACCCTCCAGGCCTGCATCTACTTTTCCTCCTTCTTCAACTAAACTTCTTCTTCTTTTATTCATTTTCCATTATGTGTCTCTTCCTTCTCCTCTTCTTTCTCTCTTTCTTGCTCTTCTTCCTCTACTTCTCCTTCTTCTTATCCCATTCTTCTCTTAATCTTTCTCTACTGCTCATCACCATCCTTCCTCTACATCTTTTTCCTCCTCTTCCTTTTTCTCCTACTAACTGTACCTCTCCTCCCTCTCTCTTACCTTCTCCTAAGCCTCTTTTGTCTCTTTTCTCTCCATTTCCTCCCCTCCCCCCTTTTTTTTTCACCTCGTCCTTTTCTCCTACTAATTACTCCTTTCCTTATTCTCTCGGCTATCATTCTAAACTTAACTCGGAGTTCCATTCCGTCATCTTCAGTGCAGGCAATGGTGATCTGTCCTGGAAATAACAAGATCCCGCTGTGCGTCTGTCACTCACTGAATCTATTTCTTTTGTGTCTGTTTCTTCGTTGTTGTTTTCTTGTCTGAGTCCGTAAACAGGTTCATATAAACAAGTTCATATACCGTATCACATACACAGGTTCAGGTAAATGTTTATAAACCGTATCACATACACAGGTTCATGTAAATAAGTGTCCATATCACATACACAGGTTCATGTAAATAAGTGTACATATCGCATAGTACAGGTTCATATGAATAAATTTTATAAATCACATGTACAGGTTCATATAAATAAGTTTATATATCAGACATACTGGTTCATATAATTAAGTCTATGTATCACACTTGTTCATATAAATTAGTTTATGTATCTATATACAGGTTCACATAAAACAGTTTATATATTACATATACAGGCTCATATAAATACGTTTATATATCACGTATACAGGTTCATATAATTGTCTACATAACATTGCACATGCACAAATATGCGTACACACGCTTACATGAAACACATTGATGCACAGCCATCGTATCTGTGAGAACTTACTTCTTATGATCGCTGGAGTTTCTCTCTTTCTCTTTCTCTCTCTCTCTTTCTCTCTCTCTCTCTCTCTCTTTCTCTCTCTTTCCCTCTTAAATCGTGCTTGTTTTCATGCTTTTTTCATCCTTTCATTCTCTCTCTAGCCTATCGTTAATTTGTTCTTTGAAATTCGTCTTTTTTGCTTTGCTTTTTTTTTTTTTTTAGGCTATTTATTATCCATCTTTGTGCATCTTAACATGTAACTTGTGTTAGTTTTTCTTTTTTGCCTTACTTTCATTTTTAAGTCAACCCTCCTTTGTATTATTAACGATAGCATATAACATTGCGAGATACCAGTGTTTTGAATTATTGTTGTTGGTGGTGTTGTTGGTGTTGTTGTTGTTGTTGTTGTTGTTGTTGTTATTGTTGTTTTGTTGTTGTTGCTCTATTTATTGTTCTTTTTGTTTCATCACTTTCTCTTTCCAATCTGAGTGAAAGATAAAGAAAAAAAAAGAATTTAAAAAAAAAAAAAACGTGCCGTTGGGGGTTGTGAAGGAAAAGTGAAAGGAAGAACTGACATAAAGAACAGAAAGAAAAAGAAAAGAAAAGTAAGAAGGAACGAAAGAAAAGAAAGAAGGAAAGATAAAAATACAGAAAGAAGGAAAAGTAGAAAATAAGAAAGACAAAAACAGAAAAAGACAGAAAAAAAAAAGAGAAGAAATTTAAAGGAAGAAAAAAGAAAAAAAAAAGGCAGAAAGAAAGAAAGAAAGAAAGAAAGAAAGAAAGAAGTGGTGGTAAGATCGGAGGAGTCAATGAAAAGAAAAAACAATCAGGCTTTAACCTTGCCACTATACCAAAGACTTCAGAATATAATGAACCTGTGCGTCTGGAAACTCTCTCAGTACACAACGGTAGCGTTCTTTCGTCTGTCTTCGAGACCAATTCTCATGGCACCAAACAGCTGTTTTCTTTTTTGCAGATCAGTTTGATAATTTCTTTGTCAATTCAAACGCAACTTGAGACAACCTATGACCTTACCAGATTCTCTAACAACGGCAGTTTTATATTACAGTAATAATATGTTATCGGTGACACCGAAAAGATTGGACCAGAAAGATCCAATTTTGACATTATTTCCTGGCTTGTCCTGGGCTTTAGAGGGTTAACTTAGTGATTCCGAGGTCAGCGTAATGTCTCCAGCGTAATAGACAACTGTTTTAAATTGTAACCCAGCCCCCTTTCTAACAAATATCTTTCATCTGACACTGATGTTCCTACAAAAGAAGATCTGCAAGTTATGGTTCTACTAGTCATACTCATGTTGCAGAAAGTGAAACAGACCCCCAGGTCATAGTTTGATTGAGTTTGTTTAACCGTGGAATGAACCACTTAAACCGAAGAAAATTGGGAGTATGAGAGAATAAAGATCGCTAACAAGCTTCTATCTTATTATTTTGCATCCGGTGTAAAGCTTCCGGCAGTCTCCTGGTTCCAAAACACATGCAGTGAATTATTATTTTTTCATTGTCCTGAAAAAATGATCCTGTTCCCAGTCAGTACCTCCTAAATTGGCAGTAGATTGCCGAGTCTGAGCTCCTTAATTATCCGGCATATGATGAGCGTTGTGAAGGAAAGATAACATAAAGAGCGAGGTCACTGCCGCTTGAATGAGGTGATGAGCCGCGAAAGCATGCATTAAGGTGAGGACAGAAAAGTTAATGACGACCATACTCGTGGAAATGGCAACATGATCTTGTCAATGAGGATCACCATGGTAACATATTTGAGCTTCTTCGATGCCCGTCGTGTTGTGTTGCTGTTTAGGCTCTGAACAGTTCTAGACAACCTAAGGTTTCAATAACAAACTACGTGAACTGACTAACGCATTACTAAGCTACTTAAGAAGCCAGTAAATTTGCCTTAAGAAAGCTGAGAGAGTGCCTTCGTAAAAATGTTCACCCTGGACTTTGTCTGTGACCGTCACAGTGAGCGGAGAGCTTGGCTGGTTCTGCACGAAATGTGTACTTGCCGTCTTAAGTCTTCTCACTTTGCTGAGGATTTTGGTGCCTTAATTCTAAGAAACCGACGTCTTGTGTAGATCTGGGGTTTGTCCTTTGCCCAGGTGAAATATATTGGATATATTTAGATTTTTTAAGCCGATAATTATTGATATCAAAGAGCAAAGAAACTAGAGAAGCTTATTGTGACGAGAAAATGACATAGCCCCCCTTCATTTATGCCCAAATATTCAGGTTTAAAGTTATTTCCTAGACAGTATAATGCTAGTTTCTCACTGAGGTCTCTCTTGATATCTGACACAGTACATTGACAGAGTTAACTCGATGATCGTAAAAATTCTACATTCTGTTATTTCCACATATTTGTGGGTAACTTTGCATGACAACATTTCTGCGATCAGATTTTTGATTTGGTTCATTAGCTATGGTCTCAGCGCGAACAGATGATATACAAAATATATATTTTCAAAATTTATATACGAGTTCAATGTGTAATCCCCAGTCAGGTGCCATAGAGGCAACTTTTGCTTTATGTTGTGGATTACAGAAACATCTGCCCTTTTCTTCCTCAGTGACGGTGTCGACATCTCCATTAGCTACCATAATGACCTTAAAACACACAAACATTTATGATTAGGAAGGGCTTAATACTTTTGCAGAATAAATGGCACGGCATTCCCTTCCAAATCTCAACCTGAACAGGGAGATTCCAAGAAGGCCATCACCTTCTGCTGTGATTTTCATGCTTCTGTCCCGAGTTACACCCATAGGCCTATAATAATTGAGTAGATAAATCCAAAGTATATTCAAATAAACGAAATATCATTGACTCTGTTCTTCATTTTGTTATGTTGTACTTTCAGAAAACCCACGACAGCGACAGTGCAGACAAGAAATTACAGTCATTGGATATCAAGTGTCCACAGAAGTCCCTGTGTCGTCCTGATTTCTTCAATCCACGCCACAAATCACAAGAGGCTATATGCTTGAAAAGGTAGACGACAACGTCTTTGAGAAAAAAAAAACTGTTTTGAAGTAGTAACTGACAGCATCCAGACAATGAAAACAGCTGAGCAAAAAAAACGAGGAGATCTGACAAAACGTCTGTGTATAAATATTTAGCCTCGCTCTGTCAGCCGATCTCAGTGTGAACAGGCTGTATATTTTGCTACAAAACAAAATACTTGTAAAGAACAACACTTCTCTGCCAGTGCTAAAACTGTTCCCGTTCCTCGACACAGTCTCTTCAAGCAGCACCTGGATCTCTGTCTTCGAGAACAATATATCTTTGATGTTATAACATTATTGTATGGTTTGTATTTAAAGATATTAATTAGCCCAACCCTTGGACATTCCACATGAAATTCTAAGAAGACAAAAAGCCAGATTAAGAGACGGTTATCAGTCGTAGGTCAAGCTGCCTTCAAGAAACTTGTGCCCTCAATTTTTTTCAGCACGGATCTTAATAATTATCATCCATCGCTGTCGTCGCCATCGGACTGCGAGTCTTGAATTTCAAATTTAAAAAAGGACCACCTGCTCTGAGTTGCCATTTGATCATATGTTTTATAGTCCATCCTCAAGAGGAATTATTCAAGAAAATATCAGCCAATTTCTCATACGCATAGTAGCTCTTCGAGAACTGCAACATTCTTTTGTAAGATCGCAAATCTAGTAGTATTCAAACCAACTGCCGGAGACAAAGGGAAGTTGTCGGGGAAGTTTGTTTGAAAACCGAAACCAAATCGTTTCGGTGAAGTTGATCTAGTGGTGTGTGGAAATGTTTCCAAAGTGACCAGGATTTCACACAACGCCCATTTGTGACATATGTATGTGAATTTTGTCTGAGAGGACATAAACTCATAAAGTCCTTCGTTGTAAAGACAAGGACTGTATGTCTTCACATATGGAGGATTCATTCTGAAAATTTGGAAGTAAAGTTCTCAGAAAATATCACACTCTGAAGAGCTCTCGCATGGAGATATGAAAAATATACCCTGACTCTTGAAAAATGACAACAGTCTACACATGTCACCATGGCAACCGTAGCGTCTGAGCAGCTCCATCTACTGAGCAAGTCCATCTCTAAGCGGGCCACGTCTATGCAGGGCTACATCATACAAGACTTTGGTCTGGCCTTGAACCTGAGCTCTCGTGCCGGCACCTGGCCCAACGGCAGCATGAACTTGTCGGTACAGAACACGGAGGCGGACAACGCCGAGCTGATGGAAATCAACCGTCAAAAGGCTGGACTGCTCATCCCCGCCATTTTGTACACAGTGCTGCTGATGGTCATCGGGGCGGTGGGAAATCCCCTGGCTATTTATATCTACGGCTGGAAGTGGCAAAACTCTACCACACGGTAGGTTCCAAAAAGATTTAACAGAAAGAAAAAAAAAAGCTTAGAGTAACACTGGATGTGCTGAATTTATGTCATTTTTTACTACTATTGCATGACGTAGTAACCGCCAAGCTGTACTTACGGTTCATTTATTGAAGTCTGAAAAATGAGTTCTCATTTCTGCGTCTGACGTATATTTTCTTGTTTTCAGAATGCATTTCTTACTTTTACATTTGTTATTTTTTGAGACGCCACACGATGGCATGCGCTCGTAAATCTGAGGCGACGGGATTTCTCTAGTGACATAACATTTGCACGTTGATCCACGAGTGGATGAAATTTAAACGCATTTTTTTTCCCGCACACCCCCATGTATCAATCTAAAAATGCATCTTAGAGTTAAATTTGTTGAAATAGATTGAGTAAAAGGCCAAAAGTTATAATTAAGTGGCATGGTTTTTATAAGGATCAATAAGTACTAGCAAAAGTGATTGGTTATTTTCTCACTAAATTCAGCTGCAACTGATCACCCCCACCATCTTTGATTGCCAATATATCGACTTCTACTTAAGGTAGAGTAAGAAATGTTCACACCCAGAAAGAGAAATAACTAATCTTCACAGTGATACCAATAAGTTATATGCTCAAAGTTTGACGAGAGCCTGTTTTTATCATGTTATTGCTGTTATCTTCTATACAAACGATCTTGAAGCTCACTTGTTTTGTCCTTTCTTTTCGATATCGTGTCAAGTTACCCCTTCTTTGTTTCAACCAGGGCTTCATATCCAGAAGAATTTCTTGGCCGTCTATAGATCTTGTTTCTTGTGGCTTCTATCTTTGGTTTCCTCTCAAGGTGCTGATGGCATACAATTTCCAAAGAGTGTGACTAATCCAATGTCACTTACCTGTATTGTTATGGCCTCTGATTTATGTTGAACTGGTTGCAGAATAAAAGTAAAATAAAGTAAAAGTACCATCCCTTGACCCCCAAGAGGGGAAACTGGCTTGGCTATTTCAAACCGCGTCGCCGCAGTGCACCGCCACTGTGCTTCTCCCGAAATACATCAGGTACACGTTTTACAGATGGGTGGGCTGAGGAAAATTGTGTGTTTAGTATCTTTCTTAGGGATACAACATGCAACCATTGCAATTCGAGCCGCCGACCTCTGCTTCCAAAGGCCGCAGCACAAATCACTGAGCTAACATGCCACACGTGTCTCGTCACAGGCACAGCCTGTCTAAAGCTGTCCCTTCCTTTCCATCCTCATTCTATTAATAACAGCCTAACTCATGTCCATTGTCCAATTATTTCCGTCATCAGTTGATTGCTCACGAGTCTTGCTGGCCCTCTGAGGTTGCTCCTTCAAGGTTTGCTTTGCCCTATTTTAATCTGTCCTTGTTTCTACTCCCCAGAATCTTTCTCTTCTGTCTGGCCTGGTTGGATTTGGTTAACTGTCTGATCACCATGCCCACCGAGATCTACGTCATGGTCAACTTCTACTACTTCCCCAACCCGGGCTTCTGCCGCATGTCCAGGTTCATCACCTACGTCATCAACAACGGCACCTCCGCCGTCTTCCTAGTCATCGCCCTGGACCGCTACATCCGCATTTGTCATCCCCACCGTCGGGCTATCTCCATACTAGGCGCCAAAATTTTCTGCGTTATATCTTTGTGTATTGGCGTGGGTGTATCTTGGCCAGCATTGGCTTTGTACGGGAGCAAAAAAGTCCAACTGCCCAGTTCCAGAAACGACAAAGGCTACATTTTTGGCGTCATCTGCGCCGTCAGAAATGAAATGGACGATACGCCATATCCTTTGGCGTTTTTTATTTACCTATGGTGCGGGTTTAGCGCCTGTGTTCTGATTCTTTCAATAATGTACATCCTGATCGGACGTGTGATGTTAAAGCGAAGAAGAAACAAGAAGAAAAAGAAGAGGAACAAGCCCACCAATGAATCTGTGCGCTCGGAGGAAAACGGGGAACACGATTCTGTATTCGACCCAACCCACGAGGGCGTCACCTCCGAGGCAATGTCGGGGGTCTCTCAAAATGAGGCCAATAGTGGCGATACCAAATGCATAAAGGTGATGCACGCCGCTACCAATTCCTGGCGCCATAGCCGAATGCGTCCTCCAAGATCGACGCTGATGCTCTTCGCCATCACAGCCGTTTTCTTACTCACGTTTCTTCCTTTCCTCATCATCATGATCATCCGACAGCATCGTGGACCTTCTTTCTACCCGTCCCTGGGTCCAGCGGAACAGGTGGCCGTCAACATCTTCTCCAGGTCTTACCTAGTCAACAACTGTGCCAATCCCATCGTCTACGGAATGTTCAACTCGCAATTCAGGGACCAGGTGAGAAAATTGTTCCACATGGCCACCCGTCGGCGGGACTCCAGCCTATCACGTGACGAGTCCAAACTGTCTCGTGGTCTCTCTTGTTGACTATGGGGCTGGTGCCAAACATAATGACATACTCATCTCCCTTTCTTCCTCACCCAGAAAGAAAAGTAATTTTTTGCCTAAAATGTTTACTTTGTCGCAAAATACTCAAATACTCTGTAGTGACATTATTTCATAATACAGTGGTATTTTGATTCGATGTGAGGTGATATCACTTTGTAAGAAGGAATGTAAGTGATACCTATAGATATACATATTTATATATACTTTATGTTGTGTTTGTACGAATGTATTTTACAAATACAACACATTTGTAAAAATGCTTATTTGCATCAATATTTTTTTTTCTTCTGATTTCGACATTACATTTGCCCTACAGCTAGTGGAGTTTGTCAATGTACAAATTTATTATGTATGTGGTATATGATATGACTTTATGTGATATTTTGGCTTCACTGCCAGAAATCATGTCAGTCAGCTGAGATATGCCCATCCAGCCACGAAAGAGCTGCTGAAACAGCAGTATCGTCGTTCGAGACGAAAAAAAAAGGGTCAAGTTTTCAAGAAAGTTTGGCGGAATGATTTACTGATTGTTTAATCGATCAATATATCAATCTATTGACTACTTAATTGGTGATTGATTGATTGATTGACTGACTTGTTTGTTTGTTGAATGACTATCTGACTGGTTGATTGATTGACTGTCTGATATAACTCACTAAATTCTCTTCAAATTCTAAAATACATATGGTGTTGTGTATGTACATTGTATGAAAAAAAAAAACTAACTTCAGCCTGCAAACCTTGCTCTGTCTAATGTCGGCCCTCTGAGGCCATTTTGTCACTTTTTGTTTTTTCTTTTTTCTTTAACAATAGGGGTGACCATTCTTTCACTTGTGTGGTGACCCATTGATCCCATTCTGTGATAGTAAACAAGAAAGTCTGGTATTTCTTTATGTTCCGTATGTGTGTTTGCAAATGTATTTCTGTTATTGGCTCACTGTTGTACATCACACATTGACTTATTTCTCTAGTGTATGGCATCCTCCGTTCCAAAGATGAATTTGAGCAAGACGGGTAGAGATACATTTTTTTTTTCTTTCATATATACATATCTGTGTGTTTTACGTGAGTAACAACGGTAATGGTATCATGTTACGTTCCTGAAAACTCACCCTGCTAAAGGTAATCATTCTTGCCTTATTGACTAACATCGATACTAATATTGTCGTAGTTAGACCGTGGTCGTGCTACTGGTAAGCAACAGCTCTCAAACTATCAGCCTGGAGACAGACAGCGCAGAAAGGTCAAGGTCTCTCCATCGTCGAAGAGACACCTTTGCTATGAATCACGAGGCAGGAAGAACGAGAGGAAAAGCTGCAGCCCAGGCAGACAGACCAGTGACAGATTCTACCAGCCAGAGCGCAAATCCTGAGTCTTCCAAGACTGAAGGAGGCCCTGGAAAAAGACCGCGGTCGTGCTACAGTAGCTGTTGTAACACTAATGGGAGGTGTTATTGACAACCCTATTACTCACTTTCCTTTGCCAGCCACATGGAGAGGGATTGGGGTGGGGGGGGGGGGGGTGATTCAATGGCCTAAAAAAAAAAAGCAAAAAACGCTTTTCTTCTTATTTTAAAGACAGATCTCAACTACTGCTAAAATTAGTAATTATAGCAAGTAATGATCATCTATTAATTATTATTAATAAATAAATGAATAATTGAAAAAACGGAAATAGTTAAAATTATTGGCATGAAAATAATATCTTTAATATAATACCATGAATTAATATAATACCATGAGTTTTTTTTTTTTTTTTTAAATTATAATACCATGAGTTTTTCTGCAATTTTCATGACGTAGTATGAAACTATAGTGAAGAACTTTAAAAACGCAACACTTGAAAATGATTCGATATATCAAGCGTTGCGTTTTTAAAGACCGTCAGTAGAATCATTTTCAAGTGTTGTCTTTTTAATGTCCCTCAATATATCTTTTGACAATTATAGAGCGTATTGTTTGCTTTTGGAAGCTGCTCTAATTTCATTGCATTTACCAACTGAAGATGGATCTCCGTATTTGAAAAGATGCCAAAGGAAATGAAACATTTTTTCAACAATATCTATGTTCTCTCTAGAAAGCCAGCGACAGTGATCTTGAAAGATCTGTGAAGTGAAACTGTTCTCATGTCACTTTGTCTCAGATACTCAAGTCCTCGGCCAAAGTAATCCATATGACCATAGGAAACAACATACATGTGATGTTTTTCTTTGTCAGTCTCCGTACTGGGCCTGGCACAGATGTACCTGTCATTACAGCTTTTATCTCCGAACCCGTGTGTCAATGTCACTCAGTCTCATAGTAGTGTTAGTGACACATCGAAATTGGTACACTGGATGGCTGTCCCAGAGTCAACCGCTACAGAATGAATATTTAATGATGTATATGTTTGGGATAGATGTGATCCCATCACAATTCACTTCTCTGACAATACTCTCAATTTCTGGGTCATCTGAAAGCATGAGTGTTATATCTGTGTTTTTCTCTCTCATTCAAATTAGTCCCCAGGATTCAGAGCAATCTTCTTTCTTGATCGAACAGGTTGTAATGATATCTTCATGAATTCACTACAAACACCTTTAACTATTTGTTTCCCATGAGATGTGACAAATAAATGGAAGCTTGCCTGGGTGATGTCGACAAAATGCAACTTCTAGAAATATCAAAGCTGAACTTGCTTATCTGGCAGTCCTGAGGGGGTACCTCAGGACATGTCAGTCTGTCATAGTCAGTCCGTCACATTCACTTCTCAGTGTACATGAACTTTTGGCGCACACTTGACTATAACATAACATCTCAAAGGCCATGTCTTGAATACAGAGATTCTGATAGGGAAACAAAATAGCACCAGTATGTGTTGTGCAGCATAACGTCTTTTTTCTTAATTGTGTGACGGACTGGCATGCCCACTTGGGGTTTCTAAAATACTGATCAAAAGCTAGCAAAATCAATCTTGAAGCCACTTTGCATTATATAGTGGTCAAAAAAGAATGCATGGGCTGCTTTTCTGACAAAAAAAAAAACAAAAACTAATGGCTTGCAATAAATCTTACCTAACCGGATAAAGATAAGGCTTAGTAGTGAGCTTAATAAGTAACGACACACATTTACACCATCAATCAAGAGAGACAGTGAAAAATAAATGAAACCTACAAAGATGGGACTTTTTAAAAATTAATACCGGTGCTGAAAAAGTGGTTCTTCTTAAAAAATGTGCTCATTAGGGTCACATTAATTGAAATGTTAATTTTAACTTTCAGATTGGCATTTTTGTGGAAATGCCTTTTTCCAAATACATATATTATGGCGTCTGAAATTTCAAAAGATTTCGTGCTATGATTATTATTATTATTTTATCAGCGTTGGCTCTGGAGCGTGCTGTTACAAATTCAGTGCTAAATGCTTCTGTGTATTATTATATTGTTTATAATTTGTGTCTCTGCTTTGTCTATCTATCTGTCTAAATATCATATATAAGATATCAGTTTTTCACAGTTATTATTATAACTCGATGTGTATTCTATTTACCTGCTTACCGCTTTTTGTCCATTATGCACTCACTATTCTTCATTTCACTATTAATCCCCCCCCCCTTCCCTGTCCTCGTCGGACACAGACAGGCGTTCATTATCTCACTACCCCCCCCCTCTCCCTCTCTCTCTCTCTTTCTCTCTCTATCCAGTGTTTTATTGTTTTGGCTGCTTGTTCGGACCATATTCCTTTGCTCTTTGTTTCTCTCTTCTTTCTTCCCCCTCCCCCTCCCCTCATATTCGGATGTTGTACCGAAGAAAATGGTAAAACTCACCGTTGTATGTTGTTCTTGGTTCGCTACGAAAGACACACGCACACTGTACTGAAGCTTAGTCCCCGTGGTACCCATATATATGTCCTGATGTCTTTTGTCTGTTGACTGGTTCTAGACTGGCAGGAGACTCGAATTCTTTACATGCTTCAGGGACTGGCAAAACTGAACCATTGCAAAATCGCAGTAGGAGGATTAGACACGGCGAGCTGTGAATTAAGAAAAAATGAAGATTGTAGAAAACAGGCGAACAGACAGATAGATAAACAGCAGACAGAAAAGCTGTTAGGCGAGGAATTTGGCAGACAAGCAACTTGTAGGAAGGGAAACAGATAGATAGATAGATAGATAGATAGATAGATAGATAGATAGATAGATAGATAGATAGATAGATAGATA
>JBCAUA010831427.1:0-14153 GCA_038406235.1 Peronia verruculata
CCCCCCCCCCCCCCCCCCCCCCCCCCCCCCCCCCCCCCCCCCCCCCCCCCCCCCCCCCCCCCCCTCCCCCCCCACAACAATTTCGAACAATTGGGCATGTTCATAAATCACATAACCGGTATCAAGAAACCATTTGCAGTCATACAGAAGTACCCTTGTTTTGTTTGGTGACTGTAAAATTGATTAATGTACACATTTATGTATCCAATTAAAGCAATCCATCCGAGCATGCATCAAAACTTGATGATATCAAACAATTTTCAACATATGAATGTTGCTGCATAAGTAAAAAAAAAAAGAAAAAAGTGTCTTATATACAGTTATACTCCCCTTTTATATTGGATGAACAGTAATTTCCAATTAAATGTTTGGACACACATCTATCACACTTCATTCTTTTTTCGCTTATGTCTACCACATTTCTAGGAACTGATTAAAATAAATAAATAAATAAATAAAAACAGAATGATCATTCCTTTCTGAAACTTTGGAGAAGTGAAGTGAGCATTTAAAATTTAAATGTTTATAATCAATTCCTTCCAGAAGTTTGATCTCATTCAACTTTTGAACAAACCTGCCCTACATGTTCCTTCTTCCTGCTACAGTGCCATAGGATATGGTCTCACATACAAACAACATAAGGATAATGTGAATGGTTTTTCACCAGCCCCGCTGGCACTATTACTTCCCTTCTTTTAGCCAGAAACTAGGAGGGTTAATCAGGTAGTTAAAACGAAGAAAAATATCACTTTTCTTCTTACCACTTGGAAAACTGAATTGTCCCCCAAAAATATCGGATAAAATTATTATGATAAAACCATTTCTATTGTAAACCTACACCGTGAATTTTTCATTGTGTATGTTTCAAGTAAAGTGCAAAAGTGATTTCTTAACTTTTGACTATGCTTGTTCAATGATCCATGAGGCTCCTGAGCAAATGCCTGAAAGAGAAACATTATAATGTAACAGCTGCTGTGTTTAACAATAGGAAGAAATGCAGGGTTGATAAAAAAAAAAACCAATCGCTTCGGGGTCTAAAATTTTTGTCCAATATTCTTTCCTTTTCTTTATGCTTCAATAACAGACTGTTTCAAACAACTTCTTGGAAAAAAAAATGTTATTTCAATATTCTTTCTTTTCCAACTTGGGTTTTTGGAAAGATGTAGTGCACATTTAGTCAAATTTTACACGCAGACTTGTGAATTTATGTACTCATGAAAATAAAAATTCTGATGAAAACTGGTAAGATGATGATGACATGGCATGATCAGCATTAACTATGCCAAGCTTTAAAAATATGCCCTCCTCCTCAACTTCACTACAATGAAAAATGCACATTTGAACCAAGTTATGATGCCAAAAACACAAAACAGCAGCCTACAGAGAAGAAAAACTACAATGACAACATGCATACAATGCATAAAATTATCAAACTAAGATAAAAAGTCTTTACACTATAAATTAAACTAAGATGAAAAAGCTCATTTACTGCAATCAAGATACGTCTGAACAAGTGAAATATGCATTGTTTTTACTATAAACAACACAGAAATATAGACAAGCTCATACCCTGTATAATATGGTAAGCAACTTGAAATGAATAAAACAAACACACTCAAGGAAACCTAAATGAATGGAATACATTATGTAGAACAGAACACCCTGAGCTTCTTATTCGAAAAAAGGCCCCTATTCTAAAATTTCAACCATCAGAGGGAAAGTGTTAAGAAAACTAGTAAGTACACAGCAAGCCATACAGCAACCAAATCCATTTTTGACAGTTTTCCTTCTACAGTTTTTGATGACCCGATTCATATGCATCTTGTTATATAACTCTTGTAACTACTAAATGCACTGTGCCATAGTGGGTGCAATATGCATCTAACTATAAAGACCTGGAAATCCTAACAGAAAGCAAACCAAAATGACTGACAAAGAAAAGTAAAAAAATTACTACCTTACTACAACAGAAAACTGTACTTTTACTACTTAACTAAAAATGGACCAATATCTAGTAATGATGAGCATAGACAAGTGCATATATTGAAGCATCACAAATCATGTCCACCATAATTTACAGAATAACAAACTGAAAAGGAAGGCCAGCTTGTAAAAAAAGAGTAATGCTCTTGACAGTAAAAGAACCTGTAGATCAATTCGAGACATTATGCTGGAAAATGACCGCCATACACGCTGAAATAATTTTAAGAATACCATGAGTGGTACTTGAGATAGGGATAAAAAACAAATGCAGCTACACTGTTTGTGCTGATAATGGAAGTGCTTTTGTTTTACAATTGTGCATGCATTTCAGGTTCTTCCTTACCAATGACCTATTCCAGTCATATTTCACAGATCCATTTTATAAGGTATAATCTAATGTGAATTGTGGTGAAATGATGACACTATTTCATACAATAATATGTATATTGTTGGTTATTTCAAACATTTAGTGGCTCATTTACAAAGTGGACCTTTCATCGACACATCTGCTCTCACACATACCTTATCTAAAACTAGAGGCACAACTCTGAAGACAATGCAGTTTGTATATCCTGACAATGGGTTTGACATTTCACAAACAGTCACAGACGGCTATGTATGTCTCAATGGCACTGATACTAAGCAAACCAGTTCTATACATGTATTTTTTACTCGACCAAAGAAAATGTGAATTAAATTTTTAAAAAATGACAGAGCCTACATTTATATTGATACATATTTATCTGTGTGTAAATATACAGAAATATGTGTGTTCGGACATGGGCTCATGTTTGACGGGTCTTCTGTGTTGAAAAAACCTATCTACTACTGAAGTATGACAAGAAAAAGTGATTTTGTTCTGTACATATGACAGTAGTGTGTATTCAGGTCAGTATGAACCACCTTGGTTATACGAGGAGAAACAGAGAAAGATTTCTTACTGTCACAGTGTTTTCTGTCTGAGCTAAGTTTCAATATAAATGCACTCCCCAAACTGACATTAAATGTCTTAATTCTTAACAACGTCAAGACTGAACTCGAATGAAGACTTTAGATATTTGTAGATGATAGGTGGACTCCGGGCGATGCACTGTTCATTTTTCTTTACCTTCTCGATTGTCGTAGGGACCTAGAACAACCCCTCTGGCTCAACCTGCTGAGACCCTCGACCAGCGCAAGTCGACCCTAACGCTAACATGTAGCTCTGACGAGCGGGGTGACGGGCGGGGTGACGGTCCACCCTAATGCTAACATGTAGGTCCGACCAGCTAATTATAGATGGTGTGCATTGATCACTGATAATGAATAATTACAGATGATATATATATATATACCCGGGGTCCACCTATCCACTTCCTCAGATATTTCCACATTAATTCTTTAAAAAAATGAAACTGTCAAATAGATTATCTATTTATTTAAATTTTCCTTTTATAGAAATATTTTCTGTTTTGTCCTTTCTTGCAAACGAAAAAAAAAAAAAAAAAGAAAAAGACCCCACAGCCAACAGACATCATAGATTTCTTCAAGAAACATCATGTACGCATATTTCTCTTACTTTTACCTCCACATTTATATGAAACACAGGTGACAGTAAAAGAGGTAAAGACCTCTGAGTAGCTTACCCAGTGAAGAATAAAGATTATGGAGTACATATATAAATTATAATTCTAATCTACTCTTCTGAATGTCAAAAGAATGTTTAAAAAAAGAACAAAAAAATAGCTACAGATCTAACAAGCTGGCCCTTGCTCAAGTTCTTGTGGACAACAAATCAAGATTTATAAGAGATTCGTAAGGGATCAAAATGAACATTAAATTTGTGCACAGCCGAAAGTTAACATTCACTTTTTCCTTCATTGATGTTCAATCCACATGTACATGTTCATTTGCTACGATACTGGGGTCCCAGAATGGGAAAAGTAGAAATGCAACAAGGAGATGAAACATCAAATATCATTGATGAAGAAAACCATCATGCAGTTGAAATGTCATCAATAAAACTAAAATCCATAATTAACTGTAATTCATCCCCAGGTCAGAGATTTATATGACATATGACTCATTTGTTGAAATTTGTTTCCTATAAAGTATACACAATTATTCGAGAACATTCATGGAGAGAAAATTACTCATACACTGTACTTGCAATACATAATGACACCAGAATCTGCAGAATGGGGCATAATTTATGTAAGTTTATGAATTTTAAAAATTATATCTTGGGTAAAAACACTGTCTACAGCTACAATGTTTATATAGGACTGTCTTCATGTCATCAAAATACAATACTTCACATGTTTGCTAAGAGCCGCCTGTTGTAGTAATATCAATGTATAAAAATTTCCAATGAATCAGTTACCTGTTGACCCATAACAACTTCTCGTAAAAACAATTTGAGAAATTAGGCAATAAAGAAGGTATACATTAAATTGTGGTGATGACAGATACGAGGATGGATTAAAAAGGCATTTTATTAAAGCTTGATGAGAATATGAATTGTAACTGCAAAAAGAAAGTATTAAAAATGATTTGTCTAAATATTTCACAAGACAAAAAAAAATTTTTAAAAAATGAATAAGTGAAATGGTTCTCACTGAAATAGTAGAAACATTTATCCCCGTCCAGCATTATATTAGAAGGCAGCAAATAAAAAAAAAAAAAATTTACAATCTGATGCTGTGGTAAATACATGACAGTTGTAAACTTAAGTGGGCAAGTAAATTGAGCTCACAGAGTTTGAAATGGCAACAACTTCTGACATACGAAGTTGAACCTTTTTTTTTTTTTTCTTTTTTCGAACATTCTAGAGAAACAAGAGAGCCTGATCTTAAAAAAATGAACATTTAAACAAGACATCACTCCACTGTGGGGACTATTTATTATTTTTTTTGTGTGGGTATTTCTTTTCTGTGTTTCAAAGCCTTTTCTTTGACTGCTCATCTTTCATCAGTGTAAGGCAAATCAGTTGTGAATGTGTAAGCAACACTGTTCCTGTGGCGACAAGTCCCTATATACGTACATGTCCATCATGTACTATTGTTTCTGCACTGAAGCTCATTCCTGCAGTTCTCTTCCATGCAATAACTGTGGACAACTTTGTGATTGCAAAAGTGGCCTCCATTCTCATATAAGGATCCACGACTGCAAATGACCAACTTGCCTACTGATCCGTGTCCATTATTTGAATCTCCTATTATCATTGTTTCAATACTGATGTAAGCAGTTGCTAAATCTTCTAGAGAGTTGTTGGAAATGGATCTTGAACTGGACTGGATCGACCAATCATCTCTATACACACCGCCATCTCTACATACACGACTATAATAAATGAAAGATATCAGGTGGTCATCACAACTTGCCATGGATGAATATCACACTGCTTCTTCTACTTCTTCCTAGCCCTTTAGTCAGGCAACATCACTGGGCACTTTCAGCTAGCTGGAACACTAGTCTTTTCCATTGTGGCTTTGAGCTAATGCCTGGGTCTCTGCAAACATTCTCTTAGTCCACTCTTTTTTCCCTTCCCTTCTACTGTTCATTTTTCTTTTTTTTTTTTGCGAAGACTTACATTGGATCTTGTATTAAAATGTTATTAGTAAACACGCACAAAAACCCTTTCACATATTTACCCAATTGTAGAAAAAACTGAAATGTCTACCCCCCCCGGCGGGCAATATATGCCAAGACTTCAATGCAAGCATTGGCAGGGGATGTACATATAAATGAAAACAGCTGAAATGATATCCTCATCTTTGAAATGGTTGGTCTCTTCAAGGCATCATTCCATCTTCACTCAGCTATTGATGCCCTTTATTCTCCAGAACCACTACCTTTGCAGATGATGTTTTTTAAATGAATGGTAACACACCACTTCATCAAAAAAAAAAAAAAAGCAAAAAAAAAAAAAGGTAGGAGAAAACACAATAAAAATGCACAACAATCAAGTGATTTAAAAAAAAAAAAAAGAAAAAAAAAGGCAATCTACAAATACCACAATCACGGCTTGTTTTCCACTAGAAATGTCATGTGAAAGAGGAACAATATGATTCAATAACATACATCTTAATACATTCCACTGAACTACAATTCCTCTGACATATTTCACATATCTCACAACTCAAGGAGATGTATAAAAGACTAAGAACTCTATCACACAGCAAGGATGAATAAATCACAACACTGACAATGGAAATGGAACCCCAGTCATTCTTACCATTAAAAAATAAGGGACAAAAAGCTAACATAAGGAGCAGTAAATCAAGAAATCACATGCTTCATAAAACTTTCTCATACATTTTGTTCAGGACATCACAGTTCCTAAACACTATAAATGAACAAACAGTTAAAACGTATTTATCAAGCTGCTATAAAAGTAATCATTCAGCTACAATATATTCGACTAAATTTCCCTCGTTTCAATAAATTACCTACTAGTGGGCTATGTTATAGCTAGCCAGTCTTGATGAAAGTTTGATATACATGTATAAGCAACTCATCTCTAGTTGACTATGAAAAATATTGACCTTTCTTTATTTTAACTGGGGTACCAAGGAAAGCATATATTTCTGAAAGAAATCATCCTATCACAGAAACAGTTTTCATATGATACAAATGTAATTGTTGCACAAAATTATTACACAGTATCCTGGAAACTAATTTATGCCATAGTATCATCAGAAATTGAAACAACACTTGACAATTCCACAAAGTAAAATTTCAAAAGACTCGAACTTCAGCAATGAACTGGTTGCATCATATGTCTTGAATTGTACTCTTGCTTAAGTAGTGAATATTATGGAATATGTGTACATGTAGTTCAGTAATTTATAAGCATTGAAGAAGAAGAAGAAGAAAAAAAAAAACAAAAAAACATGAATACCTGTGTATTCCAAAAAAAAAAAAAAAAGATTCTGTATTACAGATCAAACTGTCGTTTTTACATCATGGAATGATAAAGTCAGTCTTGAATGATTGTGTCACAACTATGAACAAACACCAGTTTGTGTAATCCTAGACACTGCCAGAGGCCATGAAATATAATTGTGATATATTCTAGAAAACAACACCAAAGACAAATATGGAATAATTACATTCAAAGACAAAAATTCATTACATTGAAGCTGTAATTGCATGCCAAGCTTTAATGTGTCACACAAAATTTTACAAGTCAGTTTTCAGATTCAGCATAAGCACATAGTAGACAAGTGAGAAATGGCACAGTATCAATTTTTTTTTATTTTGTAACATCAAGGAAACAGCAATGGACAGCTCAGAACTAAATTAACACTAAACAAAAGATCAGAAAAGAAAAACATTTTTGTGCCTACAAAGCAAAATAAAAACTCTTCACATTTATCTGATGTGACTAGAAATCTAAATGGTGACTACTTTTGAAACATTTCTTTTTCAAAAAAAAAAAAAAAAAATATGTATATATTTGTTGCTTTAGTTTTGCTTCAGTCATGAATGTGAAAAGAAAAAAAATTATTACAGTGTTTAAACATAATTCAACTAGAAAAAACAATGACAAAAAATCCAGAAAAAGTGCTTCAACAACAAAACAGCCAAAAAAAGGAATTTCCATCTGCCAAAAACAAGATCAAGAGATGTGTCGTTGTTAGACAAGGAGAGAGAGGAGGTTTATAAGCCCAGTTTACCTTTTGCTGAAACATTTCATATTTATTTCTTTAAGCAAATATCTAGATGTAATATCACATGCATATCAAGAATTTAAAACTTGCCAAATCTTGTGTCTCAATTTTAAAAAATGTGAAAATTTCCATGCAATAGAAGAAGAAGAAGAAAAATAGATTTCACGAAGTACCTTCCATATGAGATATGAAGAAATCATTGCCTGAACATGTGACTACAAAATGGTTATGATTCATATTTCATTTCAAAAATCCTCATTCAAGACAATCATGACAAAGGTCTCAATTCAACAATGAAATAGTGAAATAAATTCTCATAGCAAAAGCAAAAAATGAACATAACTATGCAAACTATGCAAACTGACAACAATGATTAAGTTAACTCAGAGTGGCATATGAATGGAGTACATGATATATTTATGCCAACATGTGAGCTTTGTCTGCACGAAACAATCATGGTACAAGGTGATTCGATTTTCATAGCTGCCTGTTAACACATAAAGTGTCAAAATGTTTACCGGGAGAATATCGTAAAATTAAAATAAAATACTATCATGTGAATGAATGCTGATACATATAAACTGTCACTTCTACAGTTACTTCAAGTCACTTCTTCTTTTCTATCTTTCAATCAATGCCTACCTACCTGTAAAGTCCCAAAACTTCAAACAAACTTTGAATTTTAATTTTAACTCACTGACGATGTTTCCTGCAACATATGCCGGACGGTCTGGTGGTCAACTGAAATGTTTCCCGCAACCCTTGCCGGATCCACTTTATAAGTTTTTCACGCCGATCCATTTCCCACAAATGCCCCGGGAACCATCTCTTACCAAAGAGCCACCATTTGTTTCGTTTCATGCTGAGTTTGATGGATATTGGTCAGTAACTTTTTGAGTTTTTAAAGATCAATGAAAGTCACTTAGAGAAGGAAAACAGTAGTGATTATGGGCACAGTATTGAGAAAGGTAAAAGCAAAGCACCAGCATCTTCATTGTCTATATCTAGTGCTTCATCATCTAGAGAAACTTCTTCTCCACAGCTGGCAGAGATGTAAAACAATCGCTGTCTGACTTCTGGACAACTCAGCTACATCCACATTTTCCAACATTTTCCCCAATTCTTGGGAAACCCGAAATCTGACTCATCTTTAAAAAATAACTATGTGACATAATCCATTTCTGTTTTCTGTATCAGAACGTGTTGATCTAGTACTGCCATGTGTGTTAAAATGGTTGATGTTGGACTATGAAAAGTGTGTTTATTAATTTTTTGAAACTCCTCTGAAAATGCCAGTCTTCAGTATATATAAACTGAAACAAAGCTCAGTCTTCAGTGAGTTAAATCCTATATCAAAAGCATTAAGAGAAGTCTATCATAGTACATGTACTTTTATGTTTGTTGCCACTGCGAAAACATTAACATATTATGCCAAAAATAAAACCTTTAAAAATAAAAATCTTGTCATTAATAAATTCTGGTTCATTGTGTATTTTAAGTGAGAGAATTAGGCCCATGCCCAAACTTTGTTTTGAATACTATACAAACCTGAAAAGGAGTAAAATATAATGAAAAACAGTACATGTATTAAAAAAAGATATCTCTGCTCTACTCTCCTGCTGTACAAAGTCTTGTACAATGTGAGACACATACCAAGCATCATCAACATAACACAATGAAGTCTGCAGTTAAAAAATGCTGAAAATCTCATAAAGATTCAAAACTGAAAAATTCCAAATAAGAGGCAATAAGAAAACAAAACAAAACAAACAAAAAAATCATTGCAATGGCTGAATAGACACATGGCAAATTATGTTGGAGACTATAAATAAGTGAGGTAATTAAACCAGCTGCTGTATGTATTCATGTAACATGAAGTGAAGTCTTAGTGAGTGTGTATCTATAATGAGCACAATGTCAACAAAATGCAGTGGGACTCTTTAGTAACCTGTTGGCTTACCTATTATTATTAACAATGTGAAGGCTTGCATGATTTCAATTTCGCAGCTAAATATTCCTTATATCTAAGAACAGCAGTGTCATTTCATATCATAACCATTCAAGGTTTTGACAAAAATCAACTACAAAATTAACCTCAGAACAAATCATCAAAGAAAGCACATGATTAAGAAAGTGTCTGCTAGGGTATCATATGAAATATGCGATGCTATGAGTGCTTGTTTAATATCACAGTTATGTTGACCAAATTGATTTACAAAGAAACCAATAACAAGCTGCTTGAAAAAAAAAAAATCAACAAACAAAAATTAAACAAAATGAAGCAGGGAATGGGGGTGGTTGAGATGGAGCCTTGGTTTTTAGGTTTCCTGTCACTGAACAACACATGCTTGGGATGCACTGCCGTGACTGCCAGCAGCCTTAGCGAAACATATTGCTTGCATCCAGCTGTTTTGGGTTGGTTCATTTTCAGCATGGATGTAATAAGTTCTCCCATTCTGTTTACTCCTTATCCTGAAAGCAAACTGCTTTTTATCCACTCTGGTTTCAGATATATCAGCATCTGTGAGTGGAATTTTCTTCAAGGATCCCTGAAAAATAATGTGAGGAAAAAATGACAAAGGACACATTACTTAACAGTTTGATTTCCTCTGTAAACCTATACAGATGGAGAAAAGCTAGACTACTTGAACAAATTTCAGGAACAATAGGGATGAAGAAAGGTATGCAGGGTTGGTTTGAGTGTTTCATTTCCATATCTGCCTCTGGCCAATTTTACATAAATTCAACTTTCCACAGACAGCCATCTGTTTCTACATTCTGTCTTAATAAACACAATGTGATTATCATACTGGTGAACCAGAATGTCCCAAGTAGCACCTGACATTGAAATGAAAATTTTCTGGTGATAAGGAGATGAAGCACAGTCACTTCATTTTATACAATAATGCTTTCATCAAATCTATTTAATACCTCTAAATTCTAATTTGCCTTTACCCTAACAAAATACAAGTAACAGTGTACATATCTGTATAAGCTTTTCTTTGCTCTCCATGAACTACATAAAATACAGTGAATTATACAACGACCATGGTCAGTATTAATTCCATCATTATTCAATAGGTACATTCATATTTTCCACCTGCAGGTTATCCTCTCTTTATCATTAGGCATAAAATATATTTTTTAAAAATAATTATTCCTTTGGTTGCTAAACAATTGATGACCTCTCTGTACAAAATGCTGTACAAAATGTAAAGGAGAGTGCGAGGTAAACAAAAGCATAACTGCACTTTAACATTATGCAAGTGTATGAACTAAATTTATTGCTAGACTATGTCAAGACTGAAAAAAAAAAAAGAACAACCCCATCACGATCACCAATTTGGATGCAGGTGCATTAAATTCTCATGATGTGGAATACATGTTCTCCAGTGGGCAGTCCTCTCCTGCATTTTTGCTTTCATTGATAACTGACAATGAATTTCCTGCTAGAGGACTGAATCCAACTGAACTACTAAACCCATGATAAGGCCAGTTTCCTTAAGACATAGAGCAAGTAGTAATAACTTGATTTGAGTCTGATACAGTGGATATTACAAAACTGGATCTTGCTAAAGTTCGGTAATAAAGAAAAGAATATGAAGTCCCATTTTATTTCTTTATTCTTTCTGCTAATAAAATCCTGGAACTGAGAAAAAAAAAAAAAAAACTTAATCCTCTCCATCTCACTTATAAAGAAATAATTTTCCTAGAAAGTGACCACTAAAAAATCAAGTGGCGGTGTGCAGAAGATAGTTAATCTGCGTGTGTGACCGGCTTTTTTTTTTTGTGTACCTACTCCCAACAATGCCCGCTGGCTCTGACTGCACACAATGATTAAAGGCGAGACAATGTTTGCATGATGCTTGCGCAATTGGATAAGTCCAGGTAAAACAACTTGGGGTGGAGGCGGTCCATGCAGGTGGAAGTAAAGTGGTTTGGGTAGGACATGCTGGGGGGGGGGGGGGTGGGGGAACAAGGAGTAATCTCTATCGTGTTAAGGGATGTTCTGCGAAATCATAACATATGCAGACAATGGTTTGGGAGAGGTCATCAATTAAACTGTGTCTATTGCTTAGCATACACACTGCAGCACATTACTCTAGTTTCCAGTGCAGAGTAAAATGCATTGTTCAGTAGCATTCTAGTTTCAATATTTCATTGTTAACATTTGCTATTCTTAGACCTGCACATTTACTGTTTGTATCATTTTTGTGAGAACAAATTTTAATACATATCATCGCTGTCCAGCTCTAACCGTATAACTGTGAAACGGGCAACTTTACAGGAGAAGAAAAAACTGTTTTGTGTTCACCACAAGTTGTCCAGACCCTTGTAATTTTGTTTTTTGGTAAAAAATATGCTGATAGGAAGGGGTAATAAAATTTGATGGAGGCATTTTGATGACTTTGAAGTGAAGATACATCGTTAGTCCTCGCCTTTCTGTCGAACAGTTACACAGTTTACCTGCGCGCAATGCAGACACTGGATATGGTGGTCAGCCGCAGACCCAATCAATGCCGTAACTAGTCAGTTATATGGTTCGAAGGGCCTATATCAAGGTCAAATTGTCATGCTTCAGAGTAGGTTTCCACAGCAACATTATGCTAATAATGTTGTTGATTGCTCGATCAGGTTTAGTGTCTAGGCTCGATCTGATTCTTATCATAGCAATACAGTCCAGTACACTACAACAATCTTAAAACAATAAATAACTGACATTCTCTTCAGAGTATTTTCTTATTCTCTGTTTCTTAGTTGTTTAGTTTTATTGTTGAATTATGTTGAATTACCATGGTCTCATTATGACCAATCCTGGCCATCTTTTTTTTTCTTTTTTTTTTTTCGTACACTTCATTGTTATTTTGAAATAAAAAGTCTTTAATCACTGTTCTAACAAACGCTCTGGTTTGCAATTCAAACCAATAGGAAGGCTTTTAGCGGCATTGTGCAATGTAGCCCAGTCACACTAGTATGCATATTTATAACTGCCAAAAATTTAAGAAAGTGAATCGGTAGGGAAGATATTCCCTGCCGATGCACTGTTTGTCTGTAGGGAAGGTGGTGTACTACATCATCATTTTTGCATACCATCTGTAATTAGATCTAAACCACGATCCTACATGTCAGCGTAAGGTGGACCGTCACCCGCTCGTCGGACCTACATGCTAGCGTTAGGGTGGACTGTCACCTGCTCGTCCGACCTAGATGTTAGCGCTGGACTTGCGCTGGTCGAGGGTCCCAGCAGGTTAAGCCAGAAGGGTTGTTTTCGATCTCTGCGACAACCGAGAAGGAAGAGAAAGGACAAGATGAAGAAAATCATTTACATCATTTTGTCCGTGCCAAAATGATGACGTAGCACACCACCTTCCCTACGGATGAACAGTGCATTGGCAGGGAAGATATTCCCTGCCGATTCGCTTCCAAAATTTAAAAAGCCCTTAAAATTACCTAAGACACTGAGTTTGTCAGCTTCCTAAACATACCACATGATTTCATTCACCTTTGCATAATATTTCATAACCCCTCCATATAATTCAATCTGATAGGGAAAAAAAAAAAGAAAAGCCAAACTTTGTCAGTATATGCAACTATGCTCGGAAAAGTTATGGGCATCAATCAGGCTTATAGATCAAATTTAACTGATGAGTTAAGTTTAAAAAAAAAAAAAAGACAAAGAAAGGAAAAAAGTAATTTTAAAGAACATGGCTTTGTAAAAAAGACACGACAGCCATTCAAAAGGTACAACTAATTACACAAACACCCATGTGGATCTATTGTCAAAAGTTCAGGACATATGTCTTGAAATTCAGTGTAACATTTTGTTTAATTCGTTGTCTTTGTTCAGCGATTTATAAGCTGGATTTAAGCCTTATAGGAAATCATACATAACGCTCATCATACTTTTTGGAAACTTTAGTACAGTGTTGAAATCTACTGCCAGTGGTTTTCACATTGTACAGAGTGCTAACTTGTTCGGTTTATGGAACCATAATTTATAATCTCTTGCTTGCATCTTGCCTTATTTACAATTTACTGTGACGAGCAAAAGAAAGAAACATCTGGGTTGATACCTGGCCAGAGATAATACCTAATGTACAGTGAGATGCAGGTTGTTATAAGTGAGGTATATTTCATTGTAGGAACAAAGCGGGGTCTGTACAGGAGAGAAAAAAGGAGAGGAGAAGGTGGCAAGGCAGACCTGTTGGAAACAAGAAGAGAGAACATTTAACCAAAGAGATTGTTTGAACAGTCTCATAAAGTCAAAGGTCTAGAAGTTGTGCAACCTCAACAGGTGACTGACGGACAGAGACCACGTAACAGGCCCGACGAGAGAAACTTCCCACTAGACTAGCAGATTCATACACAGTAAATGTTTAACATGTAACAATCTTAACTCTAGAACTGCGACCCAGCCTAAGGGCTACAACGCCCTGCAGCACGCCTTGCCGGGCTTGTCAATCTGGATCGCCAGCGCCAGTGCTTAGCCTCAGGGTGTTTGTTTTGACCATAGAG
>JBCAUA010831438.1:0-28647 GCA_038406235.1 Peronia verruculata
AAAAAAATTATGATGTAAAGAGAATGTTTTCTTCTTATTGTTATAATTTTATCAAATTTTTTGGCGATCAGTCTTTCGAATGACATTATGTAAAGGGTTTTTATCCTCTTTACGCTGCTTGCGAAACATGTCTTTTGTCTGGCAAAGGGAAGTAATACGACTGGTCAAAATGATCTCCCCTCACACGAGTCCCTTTTTTGGAAGGGGTAGATAATCTGCAAAACAATCTCCCATTAATTGTTTGAAATTGATAGAGAGACAGAGAGGAGAGCAGAAAAGATTTTGCTTTACACTTTGCACATGAATAATTAGTCACATCCTCCAACATATAAACCTATGCCCTCATATCTACATGTACGCATATGTATATTAATTTACTGCTCTTACGTCATATGCCTTTTGTTCAAACAACTGTATATTAAAACAACTTTTTCTACAGCATTATTTTCTTGTCACCCGATTTTTGTGCATAATATTGAGATTTCAGCATCAACATTGTAAGTCATGAGTATCTTTAAATAAAAGTCAACATTGTTTGACCCTTCTGATTTCAAACAAGGAACATACTGTGGTCTTCAGATTTTTATATTTTTGTTTTGTTTTTGTCGACAGTTTGCTGTGTTAGGCATAAAGACGCCACATATGCTTATGGAAAAACCAGCATAATGTGGGCTCTGACACCAGACCACCATATAATCATGCATGACCTTTTCAAGAGACATGGATGTTACAAATTGTACACAATTTCTCTTTAGAAGTTTTAAAAGATAATCTACTGACATGTTTTGCCACAAAACCACCACAGCCCATCATCTGTAAATCAGTCATCCGAATCTACATCTATGACAGAAAAAAATCTGTAGAAAATCTGAATCATTTCAGTGAATGAGCAACATAAACAGAAAAATATTTTTCAATAAAGACAATCAGATTTGGGGAGCCATGCAATATGTGAAACAAATTCGCCATTTATGCACAAAATCTTAACGGAAAAATGCAGTTCCAACATTTCCGCATGAACTATAGTGCTATGCTAAACAATCTGCAGTACAATAAACTGTAATATTTCGCAGCAAAACATAATGAACTGTGACAATTTCTCATTACTCCTTGTAACCATATCTTACAAACTACGAAGCAACATTTTGCTAACTTTGACTTTCAATTTTCTACTGCAAAGAATTAACCTGTGATGACAAACAAAATTTATCAGTGAATTCAATATCTCTTATTTTCAAGTTCAGTTGACTGACCTGAGAATAAATTTTTAAGGAGAAGGCAACTATTTGGGTAATGTATCATGCACATAGTTTGGCTTTCTCAAAGTAATTTTTGTCTAATTCTGGAATTGTGTATTCCAATATTTCGTGTTATAAAGTTTTTCTATGAAACTATCTGGTAAATTAGATCTATACTATCATTCCATAAATGGGGAACCACCAATTTCAGTGATCATTGTGTTGACAGAAGTAATTGTTTACATTCTAATAATGTTTTCCATTAAAATGTACTTGGTTTTAACATAACAAACTGGAGAAAAAAAACAAAAAAACAACAGGAGCACATGTCACTATGTACACGTTACAAACATAACTGATATCAATTATAGATAAATTGATCTTGTGAAGTTTGGCATATGTATGCTCTCGTCCATAACAAAATTAAATCTGTACATACTTATGCTACGCATTATACATATAAAACAAAGAAATTACAAATGAAATGACATAATGTGTAAAACTATGGCTGTTTCGTGCAGAATAACATGTTTCCTTTTCACGCACATACACATTTAAGCAAAGAAATGATATGATTTTAATAACTGAGATGAACAAAATCTAAGCAAAAATAAAATAACATGTACACATATTTGAAACTGTGTGGCTCAATGGTATTGTGATTTCCATTTATGTACGGATGATTGCAACTTGTCAATTATAATATACATATGTACATACAAATCATTGATACATGTATTTAGTCTGATGGGGGAAAGGTACAATATACAGAATAAGAATAAGATAATTAATTCCCCAGTAATGTATGAATGCCATGTCTTGCTATAACTGCCACTGTTGACAATATCAACAATTCACTGCCTGCATTTCAAGCCTAAAGCCTTCAGTGATGTGCATTAAGGTGATGGGAACTAACAGAATGAAAAATGCACTGCCCACTTCCACTAGGAGTCCTGTGACTAGACGTCTCTGCTAATGGGGGTTGGGCCAGGGATGTGGTAGAAATCACACCTCACATTGATCAGTCCACCTTCCAGGTAAAACCACTAACAGTTTATTACTCATAACGGGGGGGGGGGGGAAGAGATCTCTCAGACTGATCTCCTTCTCTCTCCCAGTGATAGGTCTTGTAGTTTCAGATGAACCAGATGCAACTTTGCAGCCATGTATGATATTCAGTTTCAGAAAAAGTGACTGAAGGAAACATACAAACTGCTTGAATTTTTAAAGTGGAGCTGTTAATTACACCCACAATGATCATTAACCATCACAATTACATATACGTATATGAATGAATTCTGTGACGTTCTTTTCTGTTTCTAATCATACAAATTTAAAAAAAAAAAAAAAAAATGCCCAGTGAGAATCCAATAAAATGAATCCATTTGAAAAAAAAAAAAAAAATCACAATTCTATCTAGAATAACCAACCAACTTATTATACAGAGAGGCCAACAACAAATCACTGAAGGTGAATCACTACATTCTAAAAAACACTGAGCAGTGAAGCTTTCATCCTGGCACTCAGAAAATAACAACAACAAAAAAGAAAAAGGACTGAAAAATTCCATGTCCATTCAGGTGTTGATATTTAATGTGCTCAGTGCGACGTCAAAACCCCTATGGCGCAAAATGCACACAGCTAATGGCCAGACAAATGAAGAATTCTCTGACTCCAGAATGAGTCCATATCTGCTTCTCGATCTAATAAAATATTAACATTAAAAATCTATGCACATCACTACAAAATAACAGTGAGTTGTAAATAAGTAAAGCTTGACAAAGAGAAAAGGCAACTTGTGTGAACATAATCAATTATGCACCTGACACTGCAAAACAGCTGGCAAAAATGCCAGTATCCTTGAGACAAAAGAAGAAAATCAACATAAAATTAACATGATTCTGTAGATTATTGGAGACAACATCAAAGTCTTTTTGATTCCATGCGATTTGACTCCCAGGTTAAAAAAAAAAAAAAAATGACACACAGTGATATGAAAATTTCAAGTTGTCTCAAGTGGATGACAGCCATGTTTTAATTCACAGTGAAAAAGTGAAACGTAATTCATGTAACATGTATACGTATCATATATACATGCAAATGATATGCATTAAATCAAGGTCTGGTGTACACTTTCTCTACAAGTAAACAAATATTTAGTGCAATGCCTACTTGGTCCAGCAAGTGATTCCACAGGATTTATTTCTGACACCAAAAAAACTTTAGACACTAAGCAGGCTCATGAGGATAGTTTACTGTTGTAGCTGAACTTCACATCCCCCCTGAGGACCAACGTATGAAATGCAAGATTTGAAACTGAGTTCCCATTTGTCAGCAAGTATTACATTTCTGTAAGCTAATGCAGTAAGTGTAAAGAAAGTTTTAACACTGAAATGACACGGACCTGTATCTTCCAGTGCTCATGTAGTGGTGGTGAGCAAATTGATTTGTTAATGGTCATGTGATAGAGGTGCTCATCTCCTTTGTTTTCAATGTCATAAGCTGTTTTATACAACAATCCATGCAAATGGGGCATTATTTTGCATGTTACTGGATTAACAGGACTGACAAATGCGGCAAGAAGAAAGTTAAAATAACTTTACAGTGCATTTTATTGAAAAGACCCAACAATCTCAAACATACTTTGATACGACACCTTTTTCATCACGGTATCACCGTCACCGAATCCTCAGATTATGAATCCTTTGGGGCGCCTTGGAAGCTCTGTCAACCACCCTCCTCCAGTCCTCACAACTCTCAGCCGCTCTCAGGGTGTCTTTCAGTTTCATGTTTGTCCACTCTCGAATGTTGTCCTCCCATCTCTTCCCCTGTCTACCTCTTCGTCTTCCTGCCCTCACAGTGCCTTCTAGAATTGTTTAAGCAAGCCCATGTGTGCGGGTGACGTGCCCGTACCACTTCAATTTGCACCACAGTATAAGTAATGTTTTCCCAACTATTGAAACACATGTACAACTTTCCGCCCATAATCACAAGGCAAGACATTTCATCACCCCATTCTCAGAAATCTGCTTTTTCACAGTATTTATTCACTGTACTTCACAATACAAATCACTCAATTAAATCTCCATTTGATCTAAACAAAAGTTTTCAGGGAAAAAAGTACTGGTTTCACTGGCCAGTATGGAGTAAGATTCTTGCCCAAATGAAGTTCATGATGAGTTCACATTTTTTACTTCAGGTATTAGTAGAATCAAAACACCAACATCAAACCTATACACTTCCCCACAAAAAAAAAAAAAAAAAGTGGATTATACAATCATGAGTCAATCAGATCAAATATGCAGGGAAACAGAACAGACAAATTATTTGTTCTCAAGAGTGAGAGCTTACCTGAACCATGATGGTACCTGACTGGGAAGGCATCTGTTTGAATCTGAGGCAGGCTGGTTAGATTTACTACAACTTGTAGTAACAAGTAAGGAGTAAAAATGCAAGACGTACTAAACAATGAGATTCAAGTTTCCAGAAAACTGGAATTTTTTTTTTTTTGTTACATCCCTTGTGCTTTGGTATCTATCACATTTTAGCTCTTTTTTTTTTTTTTAAAGGACAATGAAGGAATAGGTGGCACATGGCCAGCCTTGTTCCTGTGTAGCCTGGTGCAAAGCACTGAAGAAGCAGAAAAAGAAAGAAAAAAAAAAAAAATCAGCTTAGTAGCACATACATGCATTTCCTCTCCTCGGATGTAAAATGTATGTCATACACTGCAAATGCTCTGTATGTCTGCTTGTATGAACACATGGCTCTCCTCCAGTTATTGCTGGATGGAGTAATGAGCCATTTTTTCAGCCAGCTAGGGTTGCTTCCCGTTGCCAAGTACAAGAGGTGTAGGACAAGCATTGCAAAGAAGGGCAAAATCACTATTTCTCTTGTTATTTGAAACATGTGGTGCAAAAAATTATGAAAAAAATATCACAAAAGGAAAAAAACATATTCACCATAGGGTGAATTTTTCTGAATTTTCTGTTAATTATACTTCACATAACAGTCGAAAAGTGATATATTTCTTCTTTACCATGCTTGTGTTATACCTCTAGTACTGGGCAAAGGGAAGTAATTTTACTGACGGTCGAAATGGCTCATTATGTTACTGAAGAAACAACTAATATAGATGTACAATTTGTTGATATTTCACATCATATACAACTGATCTGTTAAAAATCATACAAAATGCGTCATACAGCGGAAAATAAAACATAGATACGCACATACATACATAAAAAAAAAGACCAATTTTCTACTGAGTGAACACAACTGCATGTTTGTTCCGGGTGATCTGGCATTGGTTTTATCATGCATGAGATAAATGTGCATGTGCAAAGCTGATGAGGCCTGAAATCAGCCCTGAATATTGCGCAGTCATATAACACACAGATTCTTCATTCCTAAGCATCTCTGGTATAGTGGAGAACATACATGTTATATATATTGTTTGAATAAACATTATTTCAATCATTAGAAGATATAACACACTTTGCTACACATGTGTACCTAATTTATTTCAACAATGGAGAGAGATTCTGATTACGGTAAGAAAAAAAAAAAGAAAAAGAGAGAACAAAGTGAAAAAAGCAATCTGAAAGAAAAAAATAAAACAAAACAACAACAACAAAAATAAAAAAGAAACGGAACAATTACAAAACAACTAAAAAAAAATAAAAAAGAAATGAGAGTTTTTAAGCTAAAAAAAAAAAAAAACCCCACAGAGAAACAGAAAATAGGGTAGATCTATGGGCAAAAAAAAAAAAAAGTGACCATGTAAATCAGCTCTTTTGCATCTCAGTTTTGTAAAAAAAAAAAAAAAAACTACTTAATGTGAACTTCACCTTCCATTGCTCATGGTAATACACATGTTTTAAAGCTTCCAGCACTCAAGAAGTGGCAGTGCACTCCTTATTAATTAAATGTCATCTGATAAGGGACTTCTTTGTTTACATTGTAGAAACACACTGCAATATGAACAAAGAATACACTATGGGCCACTATTGTCCAGAAACTGATTGTCAACAACAGGAAAAAAGAATGTCTTTAAAAATAAGATAAAGTGGAGAACTTCCCAAGCATTGTAAACTAAAAAGACAGAATATTTGGCGTCATGTTTCATAATTTAAGTTCAGCTGCTATTGGCCAAGCTGTTTGCCATTTGGAGATTCAAAACAAGTCTACTAAGTATCACATCCAGAAGAAACAATATTAGGATTTTTTTTTTTTTTTTCAAGGGTCACGAGAAAGCAAACCCTCCCCAAAAATCTCATCCAAAACTTTTAAATGTCCACTATCGTTTTCATTTCATGTAGCTAATATGGGTATCTCCATCAAACATACTGCTGAGTTCTACAAAGGTTTTAAAGTTTAAACTTTGAAGTACAAATCAACTCTTCAAAATCCTACTGTGCTAAGTGTTACTGCCATTGTTCTGACAAAATTGCAACTTGACCCTTGAAGGTAAAATTGTCTTTCTAAATGCCAAATATAACCTGAGACAATGCAAGTACTGAAATTCACATTAATTTTTAGGGGTAAATATCTTAATTCTATACTATTTCCTCAAAATAATGCAGTGACATCTAAAATAAATAGGCTTTCATGGATCAAACTAATAGATTCGGTTTATCTCCTTCATATATACACATACACTTGTTGAATTTCAGTGCCTTCCTTACCTCACACTAGGTCTTTAAAAAAAATGGGCTTCCAACAGTATAAGCAATGGTGATGCTTATGATGGTTATTAACTGAGACATGCTTTGAGAAATCATCTCCATATACGAACTAGTACACATTTGATGTACATGTATTAGTAAGCGGCGTCATCATCATCAACAATCAATCAGCTTCAACAGTCTTGAAGCTTAGAAACAGAATGCCAGCAAGACTGAAGATATGATATGATGAGAAATTCTTTATCCTAAGCCAGTGTTGGAAAAGATTGAGACAAAAACAGTTTAAAACGATGCCAAGAGGAGGAAGGTGAAACATACTTATAAAAAATAATAATAATAAAAAAAAGAATACATACACAATACTTATAATAAAACAACCTCAAGAGAGATAAAAGTCAACAAAGGACAGACCAGCCACATAGCCAGATTGTGACATTACTACTATTCACAATGTGCTGATTCTCAGTCTAACTTAGCATGAATGTATGTTGAAAGGACTGCTGCCTTGACCATAGATAGATCTACATCTAGATGTATACATGTATTTAGGTCTCTCACATATGGTTTTGAAAATTTAAGTGCAGAATCTAAAACTGATGATCTAGAATTTTTTCAAACATAATTGTGATCTCACAAAGTGTTCTATGTACTGACAGGCCTCTTCATGAGCTGAATGATGTAGTATGAAAAAAATGACAGGTCTCCATAATTTTTGTTTTCTAACCAGCATCAATCATCTCATATATCATAGCAATAACAAAAAATGAGCACTTCTTTCAAATGAATACTAGAAATATATATCAGGCATTCTTAAATGAAAACAAAACAGTGAGACTTTTGAAAAAACCTCTGCATTACAAAGGAAATATTCACTGAAAAGTGGCTATAAAAAAAAAAAAAAACACACACACACACAACACAAAGTCTGCTTTTGAGCAAAAGATTAGAATTTTAAACTTTGGTGGACAAATATGCTGTTTTCTGTTTCATATGATTGTTGTCACAAGAGTGTTCAATTTGTCTACTTTGTCTTCTTAATCCAAAGGCTGAATTAACAGAATCCACTTGGCTAAAGAAAATAATCTGTTTCGTAGTGTATGAAATGATTATGGCAAAAACTAACACTGAAAGCAAAATATGATTCAAATTCTACAAGCTTCTTCAAAGATATTTCTTTTCAATATCTGGCACTTGAATAAATTTGTTTTCACATCAGTTAAACACATTATGATGTCTCCCAACTACACAAGCTCTACACCACTCGTGGGAATACCTTAGAAGGAGATCAGGAGATATGACAACAATAATTTGACAAGAAATTATGATGATCCTTGAATATACATATTTATCTGTCAGACAGTACTTTCATTTAGTAAACTATGGTTGTGAGGCAATATTTGTATGCCATGTGGTCAGAACAGTGCAAACAATAATTAAGATGCAGCTGAAATGAGTCTAGTGAATGGGCTCACGCTTTCCCTATAAGCATTACATGATAATAAACTAAATGATGCATGGCTCCATGAAATGAGTCAAATATTACATTTTTGACATACAGATTTACTGGTATTAGTAACAGGGGAAGTGAGTGTACTTTGACTGCTGACTGACAACCCACTACAAATGACTTTGATAGCTCTCATCCTTCTGCATTGCTTTCTACCATTATCAGGGATTTGTCGAGAGACTGGTTTCTCTTTTTTGTTGCTATCCTCCCAATATTTCTTCTGCTTCTCTCCTCTCCTCCCATTAATACAGGACATTGCATGATGGTTTTTGCATGTCCTGCTGACCTTGTGACATGACCATGCCAAGTACTCTGACCTTGACTTTGGAGTGTACTTTACTTTGGAGAAAAGAAACAAAAAAGTACAGCTAGTACTCTTCTATGGCTCCATGGCCAATGAACTTTAATTTTATCCACAAAATCTTCTTTGACAACTGATTCAACATTTCACCTGTGGTAAGCCGTAACATTTCAGATCCCAAAATCATAACTATAGATGGAATTTATAACGTCCTTGTTTCTATATAATAACTACAGGCTTTAAGTGCTTCACAATCAACTGTTAGCCTGTTAACCCAAGAGAGCTTTCTGGGAAGTGCAGATCTGCAGATGATACAAATTCTTCTCCTTCTGATGTAAATATAATATTCAAGTTTGGCTGCCTGTTGGACATTGACATTCTTAGCAATTTTTTAAAAACATTCTTTGTCTGTAGTCAGATACCAACTTCAACTTGGACTGAGTCAGGAATATGTGTATGTCTTTCCTCAGGACTAAATGTTGAGCCACAACAGAATTTGAACCCAAGAAATTTTGATTTTGAGTCTGGCGACTTGACCACTAGGCACTGGTATTGGCCTTCGCAAAGTTATAAACCACTTTCTTCAGCTCTGAGCAAACAAAATGTGGACAAATGTACAAAAGATCTAGTTTTTATCAACCTTGTAAATCAAATTCTGAACTGACTGTTTGTGACATCATTTCTACTGAAATATGAAAGACAAATATGACCACTTTTCATCAATACAAATCTTATAAGTGGAGAACATCATTGCTGTAAACTTGCATATTTTATGTTTTGATCACAAAATTAGTAACTTAATAAATCATCCAAATTTGCAGTCTTCAACTGAATGGAAAACAAAAACAAAGAGAAAGAAACAGTCAAGACAGAAAATATGAATACTTTCCCATGACTAAATGGGCAAATCACATGGATATCAGTAGTGTCCATCTTCAGACAACTGAAGAGTATACTTGTGTATTCACAAATAGCAATCATTTCTCATGCATTTTTACAAGTGCACCCAAAAGAACCTTGTTCCTTATATCCTGACCTATGAGGATAGCTAAACAGGATAGCTGAGACAGTACCGGTACTCAAATATATGCTTTTCTGAATTTACTTTTTGACAAAACCACTATCAGCAGTTTCTATGCTGCCACAACATTCCCACATCACTGTTTCCTATTGTTAAAATTTTTTTAAAAATGTCTATGTATAGTCTACATTATGGCCTTTGTTTTCTAGTCAAACAATGAGGCTAAAGTCAGTGCATATGACACTAACTGAAGGCTTGACCATGACATCTATGCACTGTAAAACAAAACAACAAAGTAGGGAAAGGATAAAGGGTGACGGGGGGTGGCAAAACAATGAGTGGTAAGTTCTCTTGAAAAGTAAAATAAAGTCTTTAGCTGTCAGTTTTCAAACTGAGTCATGATACTTTATACACAGAAAGAAAGGGGTCAGAAAACAAATGAGGCAACAGTTGGACTGAATCACTGTGTTACAACGGGATAGATATAATATACTTATATATATATATATATATTTACATGTACTTAGGCACTACGCCACTGAAAGATATCCATTTGCAGTAAAAGTCAAGCAAACACATTATAACAAGCCTCTCACTCTAGTAAACAATAGATCAACCTGTACTTCATGTTCAACATTCATTTACATAACTAAAAAAAAAAAAAAGACATCCATTATTAGGGTTTGGTGTTGGTTGATATAGTTGAAATTTCAACAAATGTCATTTCCAAGTCTGGCTGTACATGTAATGCTTAGCTAGGGAAGAAAAGTGCCACTGTGTATTTCACCATGTGTAATAGATATATGTCATGTCTTAACATAGTACCATATTTGGGCAATGGCAGTATCAGGTCATCAATATACATACACACATACAAGTGTATGAAAACAATACTTTGTTCACAGCATAGCATGCAATGATCATAACACAGAAACAGGTCCAATGACATTGTACTCGCAATTACTACTGATAGCTCCCTTAGCTATTTATGTCAGTGATTTCATTTCCTCTTCTATACAGATACTCATTACCCATAAAAGCATTTAAGGTGTCTATATTTCTCCTAGCCAGTCAAAATGTGTCAAATTATGATTTTCCATGAAGCTCAGAGCACTATCACATAAAAACTTAACTCAAAGGCTTCCATGTGGTAAAAAAGGTTTTGAGCTAACTTGACTACAGCTTGAGAGAGTTAAGCACATTGAAGAGAGAGGGAATGACTTCTCAGCCCTGGGTAAAATCAGGTGAAAAAGTAGCAATAATGAAAAGCATAGCACACATATCTATATACTAAGTTCACTACATTCTGATGCACTTATGATTAGCCCACATGAGCTACATGTATATTTTCTTATTCAGAACAAATTTTCTTTCAATTCTTGTATTATAGAAACAATGTCAGACCAAACCCATTATATTCAACTACCAATCCCTCTCTTTAACTCCAGCAGCTTGCAGCTCATTTTGACTGGTCACAAGACATTATGCACTGTTTATCTTTTCTTCAAAATCACTGCTGTCCAAAATTCAGAGGGAATACATGATGCGTTAGATGACAGTGTACTTTGAGATTCAAAATGAAATATACAGAGGTATAAAAGCGCACATTTAAAATTCTTGTCATTTCAGTCTTTTTGGGCAGTAAAAATCTGGGAACCCAATCATCCCATAACACATAGAAAGGAAGGCTAATACAGAATGAAAATCAAAATTACAAATTTACCTAGTCTTTTAATAAGAAAAGATAGTAAGTAAAAGAGAATAAGCAAAAATTTGCTTATAAAGAAAACAGGGCTGGGGGCAAAAAGACAAATAAATAAATAAAACATAAAAAAAAAGGTGGAAATTTTCTCTGGTATGGGGGTCTGGTTGATTATTAAATTATTAACCTTCTAACAACTTTGCTACAGTTTTGAGCACCTCTCCCCACAGCAGGTGGATAGGCATTCAAGTTCTACATTCCTTTACATTGAAATGTCACAGATTTATATAGAAAGACTTCACATGTGTAATTTCTGACTCCATAAACATGTCATAGACTTTTATTTCAATTTTCTCCATTCTTTATGTCACATCTGGATATGCTTCCCGACCCATTATGTGTTTATCACTTGTGCTTATCTCAGACTGATATTTCTCTTTTGATTATGAAGTCACATATCATCATGTTGCCTGTGCAATGGCCTATCTCACTGACAGACCAAATTGAATTGCCCCCATCCTACTGATCAAATGAGATGCCTCTATGTTTATGTATAGAAAAGTTTGAAATTTATCTAGTAATGAAAAGAAGAAGACACATTCATATTGTGGCCTAGCTGAGCTAGCTCATTCTGTGTTGTATGCTAGTTTTTTTCATCTCTCAAAACTGAAAAAAAAGAAAAAAATGAGATAGGCCTTTATGTTAGCACTGTGGCAATATGAAATCACACTTCAGCATTGCAATCTATCACACAGTATTCAGATTCATTATTGCATGAAAGACCAAAACAGAGCCCACTTTGTGTCCATATGAATGCAGTAAGCAACAGAGTCATTCACTAATCTGTCAAGAGTTTGACAATACAACTGAATAGTCATAAATCAAACTGTATGAGTACAAAGACAAAATAAAGCAGGCTATTGAGGCTATTAATTCACAAAACAACATAAAACATGTGAGAGACAATTTTGACCAGTGCCTTTTCATTTTTCATTAAACATTCCTTAATTGTCATTTTTTTCTTGTTTTTAATTCTAAACATTGCCTCTAGAACAATACTGGCAATATGTCTTGGAGTCAGAGGATTCAAAATAATATATGTGAGAGAACTGAAATAAGCTGCAGAGGTTGGGTTATCAAGTTTATAAGTGCATAAATTGATGACGCTTTGTGCAACACAGCAATGAACCATGACCATTCAAATTTTTATACCACAGAAACAAGATTTTATACCACCTTCTTAAATATAGTGAATGGTTGGATTGTCATGTGAGAGTAATCAACACAGTAGGTCTTCCGCACATATCATCTCAAACTGTCTCAGCAGACATAACACCAAACAATGTCATTTGCAAATATGATACAATATGTGTGTATATAATTATAATATATATACATATATAAAATTATTGCAGATCCTACTTGTGAGAACTCTAGTTTGATGAGGCTTTCTAACAATTTCTATCATTGTTTCTGTACTCTAGCAGTTTTGCACCAGATATTATTGGTCCAATGTTAGACTTTGTCTAGCAGAATTTAGCATTTAATTTGTAATGCTAGATTTGTCATGATGATATTTTTATTTCTAGAGCAAAAATTATTAGTGATATAACCTTCCAACAGAAACCTGGGAAACGACTTTGTTGTACATGACAATTAATTATTCAACTAACTGAGATTCCGCTGAACACCTACAAAAACTGTGAGTTGTTAACTGATCATGAAATCACCACAATTTACTGAACATATCAACAACAAAAATGTAGTCAATGCCTTGGATATGATCACCGCATTTGTCAATATAAACAGATGAAACACATATTTAAAAAAAAAGAATGAAAGAATGAAAACTGTGATGCTTAGAATGAGTAAACCCCTACATGGTATGATATTATGTGTTAGTTTCATGGATTTTCGTGTGTTCTACCAGCTGTCGGTGGTCGTCAAAACTCTCTCCGCAGAAGCAAGACCACTTGACCACACCTGCACCAGGCTGTTCCTGAGTCTGCTGCGGCTGGAGTTCTTCTTGTTGATGCTGCTGCTGCTGCTGCTGTTGTTGTTGTTGCTGTTGTTGCCCACCCCTTTGTTCTAAGCTGTGCAAATCGCCAGACTGTGCTGGATCAACCCCCTCTTGACCTGGGGCTGGAAATGCCTGGGAGAAATCACCAACCTGAGTTCCACTGTTGTCAATGTCTAAAACTACTGGCACATCACTCAGTTTCTCCAGCTTCTCTTCATGACACTTGCGGATGTGTCGCTTCAGGTTGTCTGCCCTGGTAAACAAAGCCCCACAAAAGCACTGGTGGTTGCGTTTTTTCCTTCCCATCCTCTCACCACTATTGCTTAAGTTTCCTGGAGAGAATAAAACAAAAAATATGCCTATTGTGATAAGTATTGAAGTAACTAGCAAACATGAAAAGAACAATAACAAATGAATTATATGAACAGTAAAGGAGTTCATAGGAAAAGCGAGCATGGTCATTCTGAATTTCTTTTCATTTACAATTTATGACGATGTCCACTCTCCCTATGGACTCTTCAGCTGGAAACAGCTGTGAGCTAGATGTCAAGTCTCCTTGCGAGTTAAACAATAAAATCGCATAATCCATACCTACATTACTCACTGGACTTGCGAAATTGAATTATTATCATGGGTATAAAATCAAGATAGAGAAACCCCAAGAATTTTTTTTATTTTTTGGTTGTTTTCATTTGCTAACAAGTGATGAAAATAAAAGAGAATCTCCGGAGGATAAATGAATAGAGGGCCTAAGAGTTCAATATGTTTTTTGTTCATATAACATTTATTAATTATTTCACAATACTAACTGAAATTAAAGCTCAGTAACAGAGAATTTGTGTAAACACTGTTGATTTTGGTGTGCATGATGTCAGTCATGCATGAGTGAATACTATGTTGTGCATTGTGACCTGTCCATTTTGCAGCATGCTTTCTTTGATAATCAACATTATAAAAAGCTTGGTAATTACAATACTGCGATCACAATTACCCTGCTGACTACTTCACCAGGAAGCAACAGTACATTCACTGTATCAGCATCATGCATGTGGCCAGACTGTTCACATTCAGTGAGCAATACACCAGAGCTGGGCCCATGTATGCACTTTTGAAATGTACATCTTGTCTTTTCTTGATTATGAGATATTGCTATCTGCTCTGGTCATGGCTATACTCAGTAATGAATCAGTACTGATCAGAGAGTTGCCATCATTGAAGCAATAAATCATTGTCCAAAAAAAATATTTTTTTTTTAAAATATGGTATGTCATATACATGTTGCACAAGTGTATATACCAACAGGGATTGTAATTATGTAGAAATTAATATCAACTACAGATTGGTCAACTCTCCCATTATTCACCTCATCTGTAACTAAAAAAAAAAAAAAGACTACAAAACTAAATATAGGCATTGTTTATTTGGAATGACCTGTTGTCAAGCACAACAATTATTTCCTCTTACGCATTCTTCCATTCAATGTCAAACTTTACATTTACTTCCAATGAGATCTCATAACCTACTTATGAGCTACAACAAATTATCAACATGCACTGTCATCAGTTGGCCTATAAATTGCACACTGACATGTAATCTGATCTATACCCACTGCTCCTGACCTGGCTCCTTAAAGCAATCACTACACACCACTCTGCCTTCCTCCAACATTCTTCCCACCACTTCATGGTGTTATTATTACATGTGATACACTCCATGTTGGGTCTTTTTCAAAGTAATAAACATTATATGTGATGAGTCCATCTGCAGGTGGGACAGGGAGGATGCAGCAGTCCTCTTACTGTTTTATTTTGATTGCAATAACTTAGTAAAACATGAACTAGGTCTAATTGGCCAAAACACAGACAGTGGATAGGGTGGAAGAATCAGAAAATCTTTTCCTTCAAATCTCTTTGTCATTTGCAAGTGTAGCAAAGCAAGAAAAATAAAGGGTCAATACAGAGTATGCTCAGGATGCCATCTGTAGTGAACCGCAGTGTGACCAGGGAGTTACCCACATCAAAGATAATTCTTTTACCCAAATGTGTGATTGCATGATTAAAGGGGCTTAAATGTGTGGGAAAGGCAAGAAGTGCCGCACAAGACAGGATTAATTATATCTAGTGTAGCCTTTTCCTTAGATCCCATTAAGGCCAGAACAGAGGCAAAAGATCAGCTCACCAATGTTAATGGAGGAGTCAATGTTGATTTACTTGTTGTTTTCCAAGTGACATAAAAAAGTGCTGCAACCCATTCTATGAGGAAAACATTGACTCACTCAGGTTCGACCCATGTGAAGTCAATTATATACTCCTCAATTGTTACATCCTTTTATTATTGACTTTTCATCTTCAATATTTCTCTCATAACCTTACATACCAAGACCCTCGAAATAATGAGAGATTATTGCCTGAGTACTGAGATTGCTGGTGTAACTGAGATTCACTGTAGAAGATTGTCTTTGCTATTATGTGTCTCATGCTAAAAATTGAAAAAAAAAGGAAGCAAAAAAAAAAAAAAAACAAAACAAAAAAAAAAAGCACTTACTTTTGTGTTTATGTTTCTTGCTGACTTTTGCTGGAGCTTGAATGTTCTTAAGTAGATGTGGACCTTCCAGTGTACCTGACATGACCCCTTCAATGTCTATCTTTGCATGATCTGCTCCTACATTGACACCCAAGCCATGCTGACCATCTTCGTGTGGTGGGGTTGTTAATGTATCGCCATATGGTGCTGATGCGGGACTGTATGGCCTATTACCTTGTCGGCGAATTTGACTGAAAGGCGGGAGGGGTGATGATGACTGGCCTTGACGAGACTCCATATCAGGAGCTAACTCCATCTTGACACTGGAGTTATTGTTACTGACACCAGGAAACACAGGGTGACTTACAGATTGATTGAAATTTTGATGCTGTCCTGCGTAATTTACATTGCCTTGAAAGTTAGCCTGATCCAACTTCATCTTTTTCCGGTGCCCTTCCATCAGAGCTTGTTGATATCCCCTAGATGATTCACCTTGACGGCCCATTAGTCCTTGTGCTGAATGCTGTGAATTTCCAATGTTACCCTGATGATGAAAATGATGCTGGCCTCGACCAGGAGACTTCTTGTTATGATTTGAATCCCTCCTCGAAAAGCCGAAGCTTTGAGGAGTTGGAAAGTTTTCTCTTTCGGAAGGTGCAGCAGTGCTGAAAATAGGATAGCAAACACACCTATCACTTCCTGCAGTAGACCATGAGTTTGGATGCTGTTATTCAGAAATATCAAAGGTCTATTCACTTCAGAGAACTAATCTATTGTGAAGCATCTTGACTTCCATGAGAGAGACTACAAGCACCATTAAAATGTCAAAATATACTTCTGTGTACATGCCTTCATGATAATAGTACCTCTTAGAGAATGCAAAAATTTCCACACACACACACACACACACACAAAGACAATGGGAGATAATTGTGCTCAGTCCTATTACTTCCCTTTACCAGACAGAAGAGGGAATGAATTACCAGACAAAAGAGGAATTGAACAAGCAGTGTAAAGAGGGGAAAAAAATCCTTTTTGCACCCTTTGCTTGAAACATACACCATGAAGAATTCAAAAAATAATAATGACGTAAACAAAATGTTTTCTTCTTATTGTCACAATTTTATCAAATTTTTTTTTGCGATCTGTCTTTCGAATGGCAAGCAGTAAAAGGATTCTTTCCTCTTTACACTGCTTGCTCAGCACATCTTTTGTCTGGCAAAGGGAAGTAAAAGTCTGGTCAAAATGATCTCCCCTTATATAAGTTCCTCTTTTGGAAAGGGCAGATAATCTGTGAAATGATCTCCCACTGTTTTGGATATCAATTAACAACACTAACTATTGCGACCTACTTTCTTTAACAAAGTCTGTATTCATGGAGAATGAAATTTCATAAAAACAAAATGACTGCTGAATTACCATAAAAGGAATGAGACTCACCTATTATACAAAGAAAATAAATATTCAAGCAGATTGTTTGCATCCAGGCAAGTATCATGCATTGTGGTTTCAAAACGTTGAAAGATGTCTTTGCGGACCAAGATTGCACCTAGCAATTGCTCTGGGTTGGCAGGCATAGTGCTGGCCTGTAAAGTCATTAAGTGATTTAAAAAAAAAAAAAAAATATTCAGATATCAATAAATACTCTCAATAGGCTTGAAAACATTATACATCAGGATTAACTGTCCTTCAAAAATAAAAAAAATACAATCTACAATGAAACTAGTCACGAAGATTACAACAGCTAATCCTTCCATAGGAACAACTGCAAATATCTGAGTTGTATGAAGAACTGAGGACTGTTTTCCCATTTCATTAATACATCATTTAATTTTCCTCATATGAAAATCTCCCCCCTCCCTCCTTTTCTTCCTCAAATGACATTATCATCCTAAAACAATATCATTTGGTAACATTTAATATTTGAGCATGGATGGTGGAAAAACATAAAAATCATTAAAGTTTTGCTAAAGTATAAATACAGAACAATCAATGTCATATCTCCTTACCATTTTCTGCATGCCTTGAACAGCAGCTGGAGTCCAGCATAAGCCTAACATGGCTGCAGCAGGACAGTATCTCAGGCTTTTTTCAATTTGGGTCCTCACTTCAAATATTTTTGAAGAGTCACAAATTATTTCTGGATTATACAAGTCCTTAATATGGATTTTGCATTGTAGTTGATGAAAGAGTCTCCAATCATCTACTGTAGTTGTTCAGTATATCCATCATAACTGCAACACAAATTTAAACAGAGGTCAAGAAACTTCCAAACCAAAGCTATAGACGCTGATAATAATGATAAACTAAACATTAAAGGAAAAAAAAGAAGAGATGTTAGAAATTTAAATGGACTCACTGGCAAAATGTTTAGTAGGCTCCTCAGTTGTCTTCAATACTCCCAAGATAACAATTATAAGCTACAGAATTCTTTTATTGAAATTTTAAAAAGTAACACTCTGGTCTCAAAAATGTTAGTGCAGTAATCCCTAAATTATCTGGTGCATAGCAGCCAGGACCTTGACGAACAACATCTAAAGATGGCTAGTGCAATACTACATCGCTGCTGTACATAGATTTATCCTAATACAATAATAATATAATGTAGGAGTAATGATAATATCAATAATCATACAGCGATTGAAAATAGTAAAATTAACAATATTACAGTGCAGTACAGTACTATACATAAGTGCATACTGTACTGTACAATAGTTTATCTGGGAAGATCAATTCCTGGAACTGGGTCAAGCTGAGTCAATACCGACCCTGCCAGTCATGCCGAATAAAAATAGACTTATCCCGTGGAAAAATGAAAAATGCATCACGCGCCAAATACCATCATCTGACAAATAACTCAATGGCGGATAAATGAGGGATTACTGTAATTCATTTCATAATAAAAAACAAAGAGCACTCACTGATTCACAATAGGGAAAAAAAAAAAAGATGCACATTTACTATTTTATTCCAGGTTACAGTTATTCTACGCTTTTCAACCTCCTCTACTGGCATGGTTACCTCCACATTTTAATATTCCAAAAACCATGATGAATATAGATCTATATACAGACATGATGCAAAGTAAATATTAAATTTCACTGGCTTCATTGCCGACATTGGATGATCTGTAAGCAACATCTGAATTGCGTATATTGCAGTAGATCTGATCTAGAGTACTGGAGAGTCAATGCGTCAGGATGAGTGTTCGCAACATCTAGGTCCACATCATGTCAGATTACACCAATTGGAATAAAATTTTGTTGATTTCAATCTATCTTTATGTCCTAAAGAAATCAGCCAGTTCTGGTGCAGACTGCTGTAATCTGACATGAGGTATATATAATACCAGGTGATGTGAGCACTCCCCTGATGCATTGACCCTCCAGTCATACAGACTGGATCTAGATCTACATTTTTAGTCCTCTTCTAGATCTAGATCTAGATTATAAAAAAATAGACTTAGCCTCTACATTGCAAAGTTTTTATAAAGTCAAAGCTGTTAATGTTATATTATGACCATTTTCTCACAATACAGTGGACACTATAACTGCAACCTTTAAGTGGGTAACATGCACGAGATTTGGGGGTAAAATCATCAAAATCTAAAATAATTGCTAGATCCCTTCTAGATCTAGATCTAGAGTCTAGATCTAGATCTAGATCCATTGCTGCTAGGCTAGATCTATTCTAGCAGACTTGGTCCGCCAATCAGCTGGTCGAACAAAAATTAGTTTCAAACAAGATCTAAAGCATTTCTACTTGTCGGCAGAGAGTCTATAACAAATACAATACCTTGTCTTCTTGAAAAATATAAGACAGAGAAGAATGTTTCATATATCTAAACCAAATATAGATATAAATGTAATGTATATTTAAAAACTTTCTTATGATATCCCGAGCCCAAAATTTCTACAAACCGGAAATACATCTTTCGTGTTGGAAAACCAAGATGGCTGTTACTATCTATACGGTATTGTTTGATGCAGCCTACCGGGGCCTATGGACAACGGTCTTTGCTAGATGCACTTGCTAATGCTTATAATTATTGTATAATATGAATTATTATGTATCTTACTGACAGAAAAAGCCGCATGAAACCAGAGTAATTAAAAGTTTTAAAAGGTGATTTGATAGTGTTTGGTCATTTAGGACAAACTGGATTCCTCAATCCTTTTTCAAGCAAGTAAGTTGACAAGAATAGCTAACAGATTCATCAAGTGTCGTGACAGCAAACAAAATACTGATAAAATGCTTCACGTGGAATGCATAAAAGAAGGCTAGCTGTCCAAGGTTCGGCAACAACAATTAAATACTCAGATTGGGATTGGCGAAAGGCGCAAATACAAAGGCCTGAAGCAGAAAAACACACTCCAAAAAAGTAATCAGTAAGGATCTGAGAATAGTGTTCTTTTAGTCAACGATTTTCCGAAAATACACTCAGTGATAAGATAAAAAATGAGGCAAGATCCAAATAACAGAACATTTTTTTTTTTTTTCAGTCAGCAAGCACAAACCACCAAATATATCCCTTCACAAATAAATTATTGAGTGGATTATTAGACCAATTTTTAAATAAATCAATCAACAGATAATAAACCAGCCTAAAACGAGTAAAATCCCCTTTCAGTTTTCATCCATACAGTTTTTATCGAAATTATTTGTTGGTGATATTTTCTGAAGAAAAAAAAAACGGATCTTTTAATGGGGGGGGGGGGTGGATCTTGAAGTTGGATTACAATTATATGGACTCGAGTCGTAATATAACACCTACTTTCGATTTCTCAGCGGAAGTGATATGCCCCGCCGTCGTTGCACCACATCAACACATTTCAGTCATGTCTGAAGAACAAGCTTCGGTCCCTGTTATTGCTGTCACAGCGGCAGTAGGTGCTATTGTGCTCCTCTTTGCATTACTATGTAATGTTCTTCGGCGAGACAAACAGAGGGAAAAAAGTGACGGTAGGTTTTGCCCTCACTCACCCAGTGGGCTCAAGTAGAGAGGAAAAAAATCAATTCCCGTTTCACTAGGCCTACCGGCCGGTAGAGTCTAGGTCACATCCACCTTTTCGTTGATGCCATGAGGCATGATGCAGGATTGCAACTGGGACTTGTTTTTGTTGCAAACATATACCTGAATAACAAGCTATTTAAGTCTGTAAGATCTACAATTCAGATAATCCTAATTCCTATTTACAATCAAGCAGGTTGAGGCTGTCTGTCTCAGTGTCTGTATGACATAAGAATAAGACTTCAGAACAGGGGCCCTATTCATGAAGTTGTCTTAACTTCAAGAGAGATAGGCATTGGTGTTTACTAAGCTACCCATATATATATATATATGGACATCTTGGTATGAGAAAACATTTAGTTCAATATTCATGAAACCATCCTTCACCTACCCATACCAAGGTTGAACACAATGAATGTCTTAAGATTGACAAAGCTGCATAACAATAACTAATCATGAGCGACTGGGCGTGCATGATGGTACCTCCTGTCCTGATCAGCTGTGCTTCCATGGGCCTGTTATGCTTGTGCGAGTAGGTCATGCAAGATGTCCACACATTAGTTATTATTAGCGGTTGATGCCAATGTCGATATTTTAAAAGAACTTGAAAAAAAAAAACAAATAAAGTTAATAAATAAGAAAAAATATCAGAGTTCTAAAAATTACCATTTCATTTTTATTTATTTTCACAGCTCAGTGAGAGTGGGGGACGATAAAAGGGGGGAGGTGAGAGAAAGAAAGAGCGAGAAAGTCATAAGCAGACATATCTATGACAAGTGGCAAGCAAGCAGCAGTTGGCTTTTTTTCCATTTAAAGGGAAGGCGTAAGTCAGTTACAGGATGATCAAGCCACCCCTTAACTTACACTATGCTTATGCTGCTTTCTGGCTAGGTGTAAGTCTACGTGCCCATCATGTATACCGTGTAGTGAAATACACCTTGGTGCAGTTACACCTTGCCTTAGGGAGTTATATTAACTTCATCAATACGACCCCAGCTCCTGAACAGGAAAAGCTCCAAATCGTTAAAATGGTAGTGCTACATTGTCAAGTTTCTTTTTGTTTTTGCCTCAGATGAATGTTACTGTTATTGTAAACCACTGACATACAAATTAGAAGCCAATGGCTTCTTAAATTTGAGATTTTAACAGTTAAAGAGACCTGATCGTTCGTATCACTCTGGCCATCTCGTGGTTTTTCGTAACTGGCCGTAAAGCGGGCTTGACATCATTTTTTTCCTGAAGGCGCATTAATGGGACACCTGAGTGGGCCTGTTCAGTATATAGACAATGGTGTATTGTGTGGCTGTGAACTATTGGTCGCAGGATATTCGGGTGTTGGTTGGGGATCCTCACTGCGCTGTGATATTTCTCACCATGTCACTGGAACTTGGGGTTTATCAACCCCAGTTTGAAATTATCACCATAACACAGCTCAATAGACACTCCTTCAAAAGCTAAAGGGAACTTTATCAGTTTATCTCGGAGAACAGTGAGAAATTCCAAGCCCCAAGATTAAATTCTCTTGAACAGAAGAGAAAAATAGAGATCAAGGGCCACATGGCCCACTCAAGCCTACACAAATGCTCCAGAACTACAATCAAAAGAAACGATGATCGTGAGAAGAGTATCAGATGGATGTTGTCTCTTTGTTTATATACCATATTGAATAATACACAGAGAATCCTCTGACCACTTGGCCCACTCAACAAGTTTGGCATTGACCAGTAACCAAGCGATTCAGAGGAGGACTAAGAAGTAAGCTATAATAGTTCATATTCAACTAAGCACAGATCTGGAAATCCCAGGCGGAGTGTTTGTATCCCCTACTAAAAATACAACACTCACGTGTATTATGCTCCACCACAAAATCCCGCAGCACTAAAATCTTGAGGAAAATGTGATGTCGGGAGTGTATCATACGTTTTCCTACATCATTAGATCATTAATATTACTGACTACTACTACTATCTGGAGGGCATCTAGGTTTGATATACTCACAACAAAGAGTTTTAGTCGTACATTTCCTACCCACGGTACCAGGGTCAAACCAGAAAAAGTGAGGCAAATTTGTGAAGAGTTTGGAGTCTTTGTACCTCCTGCTAAAAATAGATGCAGGTATTTCCAACCATTTACTTGGTCGGAACAAATCATTTTGGTATGAATGAAAGCTAGAGTGGCCTAAATATGTACTAGTTTATATATCAGATAGCTTTCTTGTATGATCACTTTATGCTACCATTGCCTCTGTTAAGTGCCTTTCCCGGACCACCGTGCTTGTTGCTAGGTTGGCCCAGTCCAGGTCTTTGTAGTCTTTCAACTTTCTGTGTGGAGGTTATCTCGACTATGCTACCATTAGATCACTTATTATATATATATATCTTTGTAGTCACTGCCGTCCTGTCAACATCAGCTGGTCTGATCAAATAAGAATGATTTAAGTCTACGTAGTTAAAGGGATGATAGCTTCATTTTACATCGAGATTCTGTAAGAACGTAAATACACCCCTATGTGAAGTGGTTTCATCCAAGCAGTTATATTAGGTTTATATCTGTAATGGAAATAGTCTGTGTGACAAGAGGTGATAAAATTAACACCCGTTCCGAAATTGACATCTTTATGAGTACAACTTTTATCCTACCATTGGCTCTTTCCAAATATTATCATATGTGAAGAAAGGGTGGAGTTAGGGGAGAGATTAGGAGGAAATATTGGTCAGTAAGGTGGTCGGCCTGCAATGTCTCACTCGAAAGCCAAGGCAGAATTGAAACAAACAGCCTGAGGCTCAAATTGATAGTCAGCTGATGGTCACACAGCATCATAGTACAAAGATATGTGGAAAAATATGACGTCACATGCAAATCAATGTTAGTTGCATAGAGAGCCCCCGAAAGAAACACAGAACCGCAAGTCGTCTTATTTTGCAAAATAAACACATTAACGGTGTGGTTTTGAAAAAAACAAATAACACCTCTAACTCATTTTTGCTACTAGAAGTAAAGTTTATTTTATAGTATAAAGCATAGGTTGTCCATGTTGCTGCACTACCTCTTTAAAGTGATGGTGGTTCCAGTTGAATGAACTTTAAGCATTCAAAAATCTGAGGTTTGGCAGGGTAAAGAAAAAAAAAATTGAGTCACAAAATGGCAGTTTTCAACTGAAAATTGGTCCATAGTGTTAATGTTGCAATAGTGTTGCTTTAGATTTTTTTTAGTGTTGCTGTATTCATCAGCCAAAAATGTAATCATGGGAAATATTTTATGGTTTTCTATTTATTCAGTTTCATTTTCTGAATACTGCTTCATTCACTACATGCATTCAATCAAATGTTTGAAATTTTTTTTATTTTTTTTTATTATAAGTAAAATTGTATAAAATTACTCTTTTCTGCTTTGTTCTTAAGCCTTTCTTTTTTTTTTTTCTTTTCTTTTTTTTTTTTTTCCCTCCAAAATAGCTGAATTTAATATTTTCATTTATACAGTGAATTTTGCACTGTTTACATCTGCAGAGGATGAGCAAGAGAACAAGACTTCTGTTCAAGGCAGTGAAAAAAGTGGAGGCAACAAGAAGTTGAAACCAACAACGAAGACTGTGAAAAAGGCAGCTTTTGTTCCATTCACCCATTCATGGTTAGCCAGCACGCTGAAGGGACACAGCAGTCGCATAGTGGCATTAGATTTCAGTCCAAATGGGAAATATCTGATTTCTGCCTCAGAAGGTATCATTGTCAGTGTGAACAGCCTTTGATCCTAGAGCTTTGTTTAACAAGAAAATAACATGAGTCCACTCTCTGTTTCTGAATTTGATTGCTTCCCCAACATACGTCTCAAAATCAGCACACATTTTGAAGGCAAGCAGCTTTTCTCTTTCATGGCAAAATCAAAATAGGCTGTGCTTCAATTCAAAAATTAAATTCATTTTGCTTTACAATAGATAATTTTTTTGGTTCATAATTGTCGTAAAAATAGAGAGCTAATTTTCTAAATAACATTATGATTTAAATGTTGTATACTGTAATCAGATTTTCTTTGTTTAATTAATGTAATTGTATAACACAAAAGCATGTTCGTATTGATATCATCAATGTTGGTTTCTAGATAGAGCCCTCATGCTGTGGAGTGTGAAGGAATTTCAGCAGAAGGATCACAAGTAAGATTTATTTTTCTTGCTCTGGTCCATATGAGCTGGTTATTTAGGCCTATTTCTGATTGTGGAGGTCTTATCATTAGCATGACTTATTATTTATAAACCTACTTGAAATTTACATGTTACTCCCATTTAGTTCACTAAAATATGCCATTATTTGTTATGACTCTGTTTTCTTTTCCTGACATCAGTCCATAGTGTTGATTCATTTACATACTTGATCACATGGCTTGGCATTTACACAGCGTGATTAATATAAGACACTGGTAGATATTGGTAAGGTTTGTGGCTAATCCAGTGTCCATTTTTCATGTAAGTAATACAATCAAATCCTTACTAGTGTGAGAAAAATAATGTGTTTGGGTTTAACAATTGTGTTCCAAAAAGTAATCTTTAACCATTTTTCCCCAGGTACATACGAGGCAATGTTGAGCTGGATTCTGCTACTCATGTTGCGTTTAGTCCTGATTCAAGGTATTTCATAATTTTTTATTTTTTTTTCTGATAATGAAGTGAATAACTTAGGATGTAAAATCTTGCTCCATTTGGCAACTTGAGAAATCTATAGATTTTTAATACAATGCACTGAAAGGCGGAAAACTGTTAAAGGCCATGACATCTGATGAAAGGACCCACTCTTCCTCTGAAGACCATCACCTGTCTCGCTCCCCCTGAGGAGTTTTCCTACCACTAGAGATTATTAAATTAACAAAACATGCTGTCACACTGATAAGATAAATGTCTAAATACTTCTTAGCTATTTTGAGAGAAGTGAGAGAAACAGCTTCATTTCACTATATAACATCCTTCACATATTTCCTTTTAAATGGTGTGAGCTTTTATGAAAATTTCTATGATGGAAACAATACTTTTGAGAGCAATATAGTGAAAGACTCAAGAGTACTCAGCTAAGGTTTGAACTCAGTTTGGCCAAAAAAAATGACTTGGGCAGTAATCATACGAACATGATAATCATGAGCACAGACTTTAGTCAACAGTACTGAGGAGATGTGAATACATTTCATCTCCTAGTACCTTAAAGTTTTGCTCTATTAGAAATACTCTTATATTAGTTCACAGAATATCTCTAGTTTAAACCTGGTGGAGGCAGACATGACCTCTTTGTATCCATTACCCTTGATATATCAATAAACTTTTGACATTACTAACTAGCAAAATTTACTAACATGACTTCTGATATTATTTGATACTGTGATGAGTGCTGAATTAAATTTCTCTTTTTATCCAAATACAGCAAAATTTTGTTAGTTTGTCTCATTCTGCATTTTTTTTCTCAGAGCATTTATAGCCAGCCTTGCCAATGACAACGCTATCCGCATCTTTCGTCTTGGGAAAAAGGAGGATGGTAGTCACAATGTGACAATCAGTGGTGCGGTCACGTTTCCGAGGGTTAGTACCTAAATTGACCTTTGCCCCATTGCCATCATGTTGTGCGAGCAGATGAAAAGCACCTGGGATAAAAATTCTCATGTCTTGAGTTAATTGGTACTGATTAAAAAAGAAATGAGTGTACTTTATGTTGATGAACCATGACTTCCTTGTGACATCTGACTCCTCTCCCAGGAATTTGTGATGTATGCTTGAATGATGAGACTCTGTTAATTGCTTATCTTATTGCTTTAAGACAATGCCAGGGATGTCAAATTTCCTACTTTAATAGGATTTCCTACTTTCTGGCTGTCAGTAATTTGTCCGTTGGTCTCAATTGGGTATAACTTACCGTTAACGTACTTCAGTTTCAAGTGTTGCTGAAGAATATACCAGTAGTTTTTCTTACTTTTCCATGTAGACAGATTGACATCCCTGTAATGCACTTCAGTTGTGGCATAGAGAAAGTCACTTCACGCTTTTCTGCTCAGTCTTGTCGGATTGTGAAATAACAAGCAGTTATATACCCCCTTTAGAACAGCAGCCTTGAAGTGATAATCAGTAACCACAAGGCTAGATACATTCTCCGTTTGAGTTTGAGTGGGAATTGATTAAATCATAATAAAATTTCATTTCCGAAAGAATGTCACTTATCAGTAGTTTTCAAATTTTTAAACTGTGGACATTATTAATACATGTTTGATAGTGTTTGAGCAAATTGCTTGTACTTCAGATTCAGCCCTAAAAAAACTGCCAGAGGACCAGTGTTTCTCTAATGATATTTATATCTTCTATATGTTCAGGAAAGGACTGTTTAGACTTAATAGCAATTACAATGTGAGAAGAGTCCATTACCTTCATTGCAAGATATTTTAATGAGTGAAAGTAATTCTTGACATCATATTCATGAACTACCGGTCTGCCTTGATAATCTGCATTTTTAGAAAACCACTGAAGATCGTTATAAAGGATGAATAATGAACATAGATGTCTCCTTATGAACATATTCTTTCAATGTGTCTTTATCTTTGTAGTTCCTTTTCTTTTCATTTTTGCTTTTGATAAAATACTTCACATAGAGTCCAACAAAAAAATAAAAAGGAATGACCTTTTGATGTGGTTGTGAATGAGATGATTTCCAAAGTAAAGTGAGCAAGTCTTCAAGCAAATCATGCCCCAGACACCTCATAAGTCAACGTAGTGAAAATGGGAAAAATATGTGGATGTGTGCATGCCTAAACCTTTACCGAAATGTTTCACAGAAACATGATACAGACATCATAAATGTGGGCATATCCTCTACTGGTCGCTGGATCATGAGCTGCAGTGGAGACACCAATATCACCATATGGGACTTGAAAGGTATGCACTTTTTCTTTCAAATGAGAGACTTACTGGATAGAATGAGAGGATAGTAAGAGTGGTTTCTGTTAACAAATGTGAAGAAACTTTAGAGCTATGGGTTATAAGTGCATTTGGAATTAAGGGATTGTAAGGGGAATGTATATCAGTATTAAGTATATATTAGTCATGCCATGTTATTGTTAAATGTCTGCAGGTTATGTAAATTTACTGACACACTTTGTATTCTCTTGTGTACCATAAATGATAATATGTATTTTGTACGTAAATGAATAGCATGTCTATATTTCAATGATATTACCCTGTAATTTTCTTTGAAAACATTTATACTTCTGAGATCTTACAGTCAGTGCAGTGAAAACAGTCATGTTCTAAAATATTTTTTATGAACGTAATTTTCATAGGGGAAGTGTTGTCAACCATTGATACGCACCAGATGAATAACTCATATGGAAAGGTTTCTCCATGTGGACGATTTGTGGCTTCTTCAGGTAAGTGTAAATTCATGCTGATATGCTCTGATCATCTACGATTTTTCTGAATTTTTCTCTGTAATTTTCATTATAGTCTACATATAAATAAATTAGTACAGTGGAATCCACTTAAAATCAACCCCATGAGACCGAGAAAAAGTGTTGACTTTAAGCGAGGTTGACTTTATCCGGTTTCATATATATCTGGTCAGCACAGGGGGTCAAAGTTACATATTTATTGGGTTATGCCCCTTAGAGACATTCTGATCACT
>JBCAUA010831439.1:0-14153 GCA_038406235.1 Peronia verruculata
CTTCTTGAAACCACTTATGAATTTCCCACCCACTCCTCAAGTGACCTCTCTATAAACTGACAGGTTAGCCTCCCGATCACCAGGTGTACCTACAAATAACAATTATTCGACAGAGCCGCGGACGCTCCACGCCACAAGGTGACAAGTACTACAGCACAGTCACGTATGGATAAAGGCGGACATCGCAGTTCAGAGTCGAGTGGCCGGCGCCCGCATAAACGCGTTGAGCGCACGAGCCCGCTGCTACTTTACCTGACAGTTGGCTTTAGGCGGGGCGTAGCATCACTAGGGTTAAAATATGGATGAAGAGTAGGGGGAAGACGCCGTTGTCCGGGCAAAATTTCCAAATTTTCTATTAAAAAAGTCTTTTCACCAAAAGCTGAGCCTCCACTTAAAGCCGAGATAACCCTACTTTCTCAGACATGAAAGGCTTACATTGCTGGTTCTCAAAAAGAGCTGAATTGTGGATCAGTCTCAGCCAAGTAAAATCACTCATAAATAATGGGATGTTTCTTCATTTTTGAGAATGTAAGAAGACTAGTACTAGACTGGATCTGGGCTCTTTATAGTTACTGCATTACACATTCAGAGCAATGATCTAACAATTCTTCTCATATTAAGTGACTTTTTTTTTTTTTTTTTGACTTTGTGTTATGCGTGTATTGTATGTCTTTAAAGGTGATTTGCCAGATTATTTGATTTGAGTTGCAAGCATTTTTCTTATATTCATCTTCCTTTGCTCTCCTTAAAATCGAAGTCTCAGTGTTCAGCCCAAGTGGTAACTTTCCACTTTATTTATAACCTAGAGATCAATATATATATGTTGTGAACAAAAATGGGTGTACAAAAAAGGAAGAATATCATGGGTTTCTCCTCTTTAGACCAACGAATGGCCAGAAAAGGAAGAAAACCTGTTGCAGGGTATGAGAAAATGAACTTTTAGATACTTTTTTTGCAAGTTTTTGCAAAATAAACCTAATCAAAATATATATCAGAATCGGATACTTGTATTAGTTTCATTGTTTTGGGTTTATTCAGCCATCAACAATGAGTTCAAACTCAGAGACCAAGGATGAGACAATTATAGCTACAACCAAACATCTTCGTGAGTTCATAGTGCGATGCATGTTGAAGGTTGGTGCCAAACCTGAACAGGCTGAAGCCCAAGCTGATTTACTCATTGAGGCTGATCGCAGAGGCCATTTCAGCCATGGAATGAATCGCATTGGTAAGTGAATCTATTTGAAATACATGTACTGCTCAACTGAATACATGGAGGCGTAACTGGTGTGGAAGCTCTGAAAACTGTTGTTTTCTGCCATGAATAGAACAGTGTTAATTAATATTGGTATTTTATTTTTAAGAGTCGGTCGATGAGAATGCCATGATAATACATGGGTCAAGCCGAAGTTGACGTAACTGAAATGATAACCATGGCCAAGAACTGGACAGGGTTAATTTTATTTTTCATTCAAGGGGAGATAGTTCCTATAGTGACTTTTTATTTCTGCCAGTAAGGCATAAATATATAATAGAAAATGAACTGTTTGTCAACATTTTAAATGAATTTTATAAAAAGAAAAAAACAAAACAAAACATCTATGAATAAGATAGGCATTGGATAAGAGAAGAAAAACAAAAAAATGCTCCACAATTCTATGTCATTTTTATGAGAATATCTTTAATTTGGTCAATGCTTGTGTGGTTACTGATGAGTAGAACTTTTATTTTTCAGATTATTACTTGAGTGATATTCAGAATGGCTTCAATGCAATTGACAAAGAACCAGAAATCATCAAAGAAACTGCAGCAACTGCACTCGTTGAGGGACACAATTGCTTAGGTATGATATAACTTACCAGAAGACTGTACAGTTTTATTAAAGCCATTTAATTTACTGAGATAATGAGACACACTGTATAAGTAGGAAGTTTTGAAAGATGTGTGGTAATACATGTATTTTGAAATCAATATGAATAAAAGGCTTAAAGAGGATAACATGGGTTTCATAAAGTATTACTGTTCATGGGTTTGACGAAAATGTTAGATTCAATGAGAAACCAGTCATATTCTGCAATGCTGGAGTGTTCATTCAGTGGTCTGCAATATTTGAGATTATCCATGAATTGATTATTTCCAGACTTAGTCGTGATTTGCTACTTAGCTCATTTGGTCAATAAACATAGGAATGCTGATATTCTACAGGTGCTATTGTTGGCAGATTTTGTATTGATGTGGCCATTGAAAAAGCAAAGTCGGTTGGAATTGGCTGGGTCAGTGCAAAAGGTTTGTCATTAATCATCATTAGTACATGATATGACTTCTTTAATAGTGTATTAAAGTCTGGAGAAGCTGTGAGCTCTGAAAACAACTCTGCAGAGGAATAATTTGTAAGATAGATAATTTTCACCCTTGATTTGAACTTGAGTGTTTTAATTAGAGGAAATTGCAGAGAGGAAAAAAAAAAGAGAAAGAAAAAAAAAAAAAAGGAAAGTGCATTGATTTATCCCATGAAGATGGAGCCATACTGAACCCTGAGAAAAATAATCATTTTTGAATGCAAGTAATGGCGTCCATTTTAAACAGTATTGTTTCAAAAACCACAAAATGCGCCATTCATGCCTGTGGGCTCTTAAGCTTGCAGTACACATTCACATGATGCCACTAAGTAGGCCTACCTTGGAACAACAACAGTTCGGAAAATGGCATGAAAATCAACTGTTCTCTCTTTCTTTCCATTAAAAGACTGCATTTTCTCAAAGACTAATGTGCATGATTTCAACAAAGTAATAAAAAAATTTGTCAAAATTCTCATAAATCATTGAAAAATTAAAAGAATGCCTTCCAAAATACTGTTCAGAGAGGACATTCTGAGAAAATCAAGTTTAAAATGTTTGTTTGTTGTTGTCTTTTTTACTTATGTTTTTCACCATGAAAGTCATTAAAGTTTAACTGACAAATTTTGAGTGTTTGTAATACAGTGTATACATGTATGTACTTGGGAACTTTGATTTTGTTCATGATTACTTGCATAACTATAAAGGCCCCACTGTTTCAAGTACGTTGATGTTACATATGATTTTTATTTATAATACCATATGCTCAATGAAAAGATTGATTTTACTTGGGGAAAAATGCTGATATCAAACACTGGGTGATGAAGTTAGTTATAGGGCTGATCGACAATGACCCCCACACCCTAATTGTAAAGGTGGTTCAGAACTATGGTTCATATACCCCTATAATAATTTTTTATGATACCTCCTGTTTCCCTGCATTTTCAATGTTAGCAACAGTATTGATTTCAGTGGTGAGATATTTTATTGATGGTAAAAGCATTTGATAAAAGTGATCTTGTCTGCGTATCATCATGACATAATTACATAATTATATCACTGATAGTATTTGTTCTGTTTGCTTGCCAACATCTCATAGATTTCATTAACACTAACACTTGATTCATCATTCATTTTTAAAGAAAAACTAGCTTCATTTCATTCCTTGATATCAACAGGATCAAATCATTTTGGAATCGCAGGCTGGTACAGCATGAGGGCTATGCGACAAGGTTTAATTGTGAGATGCTTGACCCTATTGTTCGAGTAGCATCATTGTGCTAAGTCACACGTTTTCTCCTAGTTACTACACCATTGTAATATAGACAGATATATACATGTGAAAAAAATATGCTCATTTTCAGAGAGAGATTTATATATTCTACTATGTAAAATAATATTTGTTGTGATAAATTGTGAGCATTACCAGTTTGAAATTCTAGCTGTATTATGAGACAGTTTGTGAACTTGCTTTGTTAGTATTTTGGCAGAATAAACTAAATTCTTAAATGAAAGGAATGAGGCTACTCTGCTGCAGCTTCATATGTTTTCATTTAATTTCGATATGAAATGCTAGTATGACTTAGTAGTCTTTCCTTCTCTTTATTTTTGTTGCTGTTGGGCAATTTTTCTTTTCTTTTTTCTTTTTTTCAGCGGAATAGCTATTTATATATATATGTGTACTTGAGTATTATTTTCAGAAATGTTCTGCTCCTTTCATCACAGGGTATGGCATTTTGTAACACCTCCCCAAATATGGTACCAACTAGAAGCAAGAAGGTAATTATAAGCCATCTTGTTTGACTTGAATGTTGACATGGGAAATGAAGAAATAAAAATCTTTTAGAGCAAATGATACTAAATGCAAATTGTCTGAATGTTGTTTGTCTCTGGGCAGCATGTGATGGTATAATGACATTGTTTCCAGGACTGCAAACTACAATGTGTATATCAGTCATTACTCTTATCAAGTATCCCTTGTCGTTATAAGTAATACCAGATTCATGTTTATTTTTATTTGTGCTTCCATTTGCATAAACTTCCTACGTGGCCTACCACTAATATGTGTCAAGATCTTTTGCAAAATTACAACCTAACAGAGTGAGTCAGAGACTGAGAGATTGAGATGATGGTGATTTATTATGTCCAAAGTGTATCCTTGTTGCCCTTAAATCGTTGGGCAGTGATCCCCATTCCACAAAAAGTTGAACATTAGTAAGTGTTTAACTTTAACTGAAGTCCTGCACACCACGTATACTATCAAACAGATAAGACCCTCTTCCTCATGTGCACCACATACCAGTATTTATACAAACTGGTCTTTCTGTGCTATGCCTGTGGAAATGCTGTGATTTTTCTCAGCTTGTCGACAAAAGTTAGAGTTTATTGGACCCAGTTTTGTCAAAATGTCACATGATCTTTCAATAGCCAGCGATTTCTTTTTTTTTTTTTTTTTAGAATATGAGTGTGAGCAAGTCCATACATAAAGCCAAATCCCAGCAATAGGTAACGGAAAGACGGAGGAACAGGAATCAAAGACCACATGGGCCACTAAGGTCCTCTCAAATGGTCTGGAACTACAATAAAAAATGAAAAAAAAACAATGATGCAGGAGAGAGTATTGAATCCACATAGCCTCTTTGTTTAAACATATTAAATAATAATGCGGACTCCCCTGCCCACTTGAACCATTCAATAAGTTTTGTATTGACCAATGGTCAAGCTGGTTGGTCAAGCTGAGTGAAAGCTATAGTAGCCTATGCATCTATAGATTTATGTCAGATGAGCTGTCTTGTACTCTCTTGTTCAATGGCAAGAGGTAATAAAATTGACACCCATATGAAATTGACATTTCCTTTGTGAGTACAACCTGTTTTCCTACCATTGGCTCTTTTCAGATATTATTGTATGTGAAGAAGCTGGAGTTTGATGAGGCATTAGTAGGAAGACATTGGTCAGAGAGGTGGTTGATGTAGGCTCGCATTGTGTCACCCTGAAACCAAGGGTCTCTGTAGTCCAAACAAACACTCTGAATGGGGATGATCCATATTGACAAACTCAACAGCACGCATCACAGGGCATCGTAATTCTTAGGCACAATCACAGTTCTAGAATTAATATGCAAAAATCTCAATTGTCTATCATTTGTTTTGAAATGAACCTGGTGGGGTATGCATGTAATTATAATACAAACTTAAAGGGAGAAAAAAAAAATTTGCTGCAGGAGTTGGTTTATGTTTATTTCTCTCGGATGATTTTTTAATGTGAAAAGCAAATACATGTTTTATTCATCATAGGACACTAACAAGAAGAAAGTTATTAGAGAGAATGGGTTGAAGGTATTGATGGATTTTATTTATCTACCATATTTGTCATTGTTCTTTATGCACAGAGAACTCTGGGTACCAATCCGATATCCGTTGCAGCTCAAGGACAAAACGGTGAAGAATTTGTGTTGGACATGGCAACAACTTCAGTGGCTCAAGGCAAAGTAATGAACCACCGAGAAGCCTAAAGTCAAACTAAAACACATTTGAAAATGGAAGTTTAGAAGGACTGGTAGAAATAAAAAAGAACATTTAAGAAAGCAGTGAAGATCTTATGTCAAAGTGACCATACTTTTTTGTGATCAGTTTTTATTTCATGTGGGTTTTTTTTATGATTTAATCTCATTTACGTGTATTAAAATCCAGTTTTCTTGACTCATTAGGGACCATTAAAATGACATTCATCTGTCAGAGATCAGGACTACATAGGCCAGGGAAATTAATCGATGATAGTGATAGATAAATAATATGTAATTATGTCACTTAGAATTTTGTACCTTGCACCAAGAGCAAATGAGTCGCAAGTCATTTCTTGGCGATTGTGCGTTACGGCCGTTTTTAACTAGTTTTTTATTTTCAGGTTAGAAAATGTTGAATTTTCATTTTGTGGAAAACAAATCAAACATTTTGGTACCTCAGTCTGAAAATTGTTGAAAATGGCCGTAACTTGAATTCTCCCCAATCGACTTCAGACTCATTTGCCCTGGACGCGAGACATATGTCCAGTGTGACCTCTGGATGACTAATGTTTCATCTTTTATTTTGTGGAAGGGGAAAGGAGTAGAATAATAGTAGAGAAAAGGTTTGGGGACAGTAGATTAGGGTCAGTCTCTCTCTTCTTTAACTCCATTTTTGGGAGCTCATGTATTGGCATTCTGTGTTAACGATATAAATACATGTATATGGCACTGTGCAGCCGTGAATAAAGATTCTATTACTATGAAAAACATCCTTGCAAATGCAAGCCCACACTCATGCTAACTGCACAGCATTTTGGGTGTCCATAAATCCTATTGTAGTTATCATCGATAGTATTAGGTCTACTAATTAGTCCAGCTTTTCGTAATGTTGTATGTTGCGCAAGAATGTGGCCTGTGCAGACAAGTTAAATGTGCGAAATCTTGTATTAACCTTTGCTTTTACAATGAACTTCTGTTAGTGAGAGCTTAGCTTTATGTGTGTGTACTATACTGAAAATGTAAGGAAAGAAAAATGTTGATGTAACAGGAACAACATCAACATAATGTTGATACCGTGAAATTTTATTTATTACTAACATAGAGTGGAAAAATCAGGACCCAAAAAGTGCAAAAAGAATGTCATTCAATATAGGTGATGTTGATATATGTGGATTATATTTAGCTATTGCTATAGAAGCATATTGATGTAAATTGTCTCTGCAAAATATAAATCACTGAATAGGAAGAACACTTTTTTTGTTTGTCCTTTTTATCTTTGTTCATGTTATGCTTAATATATATCTTCAAAATCATTTTGCCTGCAACCATTGCTTATGTGTAATGGAAAATTATATCAATCAATCAAACTTCAAATTGTTCAACAGCATGTATACATGTATATACACATCCCAAGTCACAAATTTCACATCCCATTTGTTTTCAGATTGAAATCAAGCATCGACTTGGCAAAGAACTTCCAACTGGCTGGGCTGTTGATAGACATGGAAAGGTTATCATAATTTATGAAATAAAGAACATATGATTATGCATGCTATACATATGCCTGTCACTATAGTCTATATGCATATATTAGAATATGTGCATGCATAAACATGCAGAAAATTCAACAATTTAATATAAAAAATAAAGCAAATTTAGTTTCTTAGCCATCTGTCTGATGCAAATTCTTACATACGTGATTTGGACCTAAATCACTGGGATAACTATTTAGTAACTTATTGTGGAAAATTTTATAGCTTTTATGATCAAATGTTGCATGGTGTAGTTGAGGTTTATTCTGTGTATGTTCCTGTTTTATCTAGACGACTACAGATACTGAGGAGGCCCTGTATCATGGAGGGCTGTGCCCACTGGGGGGTGTGGAAGAAACCAGTGAGTTACAATATTACATTAAATAGAACTGTTTTAGTTAGATTTCTTATGCCCGTCTGTAAGTCAAGAGAGCAAACCACATTTACTATGGAAACATTGATGCAGGAAAATACAAGTACTGAACAAAAAAAAAAAAAAGAAAATGAAAGCAAAAGAAAACACCAGATATAAAAAAGGTTGGGTCATCTACCTCCAGGGAGCTATCCAATATCTATCAGCCATTTTATGTAGAGAAAAATTGTTAATATCCTAATGAAAATTAGGGCAGGGTGTGGGTGTAGTATCCGTGCACCAGATGGGGGCTTCTTCACAATGATGAGTTTTATTTTAATATATTTTGCTCATGATTTTTTTTTTCCCTTTTCATTTTCAAGTACGATGTTTTCTGACTCTGACTTCTCTGGTACAGGTGGTTATAAGGGCTTTGGTCTAGGCTTTATGGTGGAACTTTTCTGTGGCATTTTGAGTGGGTCCAGGTATGGAACTGCAATCAGAAACTGGTCTGACCATGATTCATGTGCAGATCTGGTGAGACTCAATTGTTATTTTAATTTATCAATACATTATACTGGACAGCAGGAAAAATTTTGACAACTGTGAATTAATCATTAAGCTTTTATTTATTTATTTTTTTTTTAAATAATAAAACTACATGTAGTCATGTTGTGACAAGAGCAATTTATGAATAGTAGTGTTAAATGTGCCTCAAATTTCAAAACCTGCACTGTCATTACAGAAAAAAATAACAAAACAAAACAAAAACAATATTTATAGACCTAGTTGCACATATGGAGAATAATTACATTATCTATACCACTGCTAGCAGTGGCCAACACTGCACACAGGATGCCAAGAGATGACAGATTGCTTGTACATAACAGAATTAGCATATGCGTATCTGTTTGGCAAGGGAGAATTTTTTTCTTTCTGTTAATAGTAAATCACAAAAACTACTCATTTGTAGTGGATGTTGAGAAGTCAGATATGTACAAAGTATAGAGCCATTACATCTCATGTGTTATGTTAGTAGGATAAAGTCTTTGTTTGGAAGCTGTATAAAGGTAATTAGTATATTATGTTCTTCAAACAGGAAAATGTGAAATGAAATGTTGATATAGCTGCTAGGGATCTTTCATTTTTAAAAAATTATTTTCATATTTCAAACAGGGTCAGTGCTTTGTTGCTATCGATCCTAAAGCTTTTGCTCCTGGTTTTGAAGAGAGGTTGTCAGGGCTCATCCATCACTGCAAAGACCAAGAGCCAGTAAGTTTAACATCTTGATGGAAATGAAAAGGTGTATTTAGAAAATAACAATTGAGAAGTAGGCCTATTATTATGATAAATATGTGTATAAATATAGGAATGTGCTTAAGCAACTAACATCTATGACTCAAGCTTGATCTTACACCAACATTCATGCAAACCACCTTAACCACACACAAATCACAAGCCATACACTTATACATACAAGATGCTCCATCAAGGAGTTTATAGTTTCTCTTTTAGAGCATTGTTTAGTTGTCGTCAGCACTCTTAGTGCACATTCACTGATCGTTTATGAACTGATCATACTTTTTATCAGAAAATCTGTTCGCAGCTGTTGAAAATAATGCATTATTATATTATTTCTATCGATTGGAAGACATATTCTCTGTCATTCACGTCTCCTTCTCAGTCAATTAGTGCAAAAAAAAAAAGCTGATGAAACACTGTTTCTTGTAACTCATCCAGTTCTGCAAGAGTTCTTGTATTGTTTGTCTTTCATTTGCAGGTTGAAGGTGAACAGGAAATTCTGGTACCAGGAGATCCAGAGAATTTGCATATTGAACGATGTCATAAACTTGGAGGCATACCTTATCATCCCAAACAAATTGCATTTATGGTAAGTCAAGTGGTATCTGTTTTATTCAGATTTTATGACATGATTACCATTTCTGTCATTTTTTTCAGGTGAAGTATTTCTTTTTGACTGTGACTCATATACAGTACTCAATTTTTTTTTCATGCAGCTCTGGGTGAGTTAACCGCTAACGTGCATTAGTCATGTTCAAACTACAAGTAAACCAAAGCTCTCCATATATATGTATATGATATATAATTGTGATGTCTGTCACCATGTCATTCAAACTTTGGGTCCCAGTTTTGTCAAACATTTGTCATAATAAACATGTGCAGCTCAATACACTCTCCTTCAAAAAAATAAAACAGTGAGAAATTTCATACCCAAATATGAAATCCTCTTAGAAAGAACAAAACAACAAAAATCAAGGGTCACATGGCCCACTTAAGTCCTCTCAAGTGGTCTGAAACTACAGTCAAAAGAAACGATGATGTGGAAGGAGTGCATCAAATACATGTAGTCTCTTTGTTTATGCCATATTGAATAATTACACGCTCCCCAGACCAACTGACCCTCTCAACAAGTTTTCATTGACAAATGATTGAGCTATTGAGAGCGCAAGTGAGCTATAATTGCTGTAAACGAAAGCTTATGTAGTTTATGTGTTAGCTAGTTTAGGTGGCTCTCTTGCCCTCTCACTCTATGCTTTCATTAGACCACTTTTCATGTATTTCTTTGTAGTCACTGCTGCCCTAACAATGTTAGCCAGTCTGCTTTATTAAGAATGACCTAAGCCCATGTGGCCAGAGGGATGGTGGCTTGCAGTTTACATTGAGATTCTATAAAATGAATGTAAATACACCCCTTCCTGAAATGCTTTGGTTCAAGCAGTGGCATTAGGTTATGAAAAAATGTGTAGTGGGAATGGTTTGTATGATAAGGGGTGATAAAAGTGACACTCATATGAAATTGACATGCCCTTGTGAATACAAGCCCTTCTCCTGCCATTGGCTCATTTCAGATGTTATTATATATGTGAAGAAAGGGTGGAGTGGGGGGGAGGGGGGGAATTAGACAAAGACATGGTGTCACTCTGAAGCCAAGGCAGAGTCTCTGTAGTCAAAACTAAACCCTAAGGCTAAGTATTAGTGCTGTTGATCCAGGCCGACAAGCTTGGCAGCACATGCCACAAGGCGTTGCAGCTCCTAGGCTGGGTCACCTTTCTACAGTTAAAGACATGATTATAGAGAGTATTTATATAGTACCTATCCCCGTAATTACAAGCTCTAAGCTTTTTAAAATTTATTATTACCTCAGTTGCCTGTTATGCATGTTTTATGACTTTATCATTAAGGATAGTGCATCCAAAGACAGCATAGAAAATCATCATTTTTCTTTTTTATTGTGAATTGAGTTCTGTACATGATAGAACTGAATAAAAAAAGCATAATATTTGCTCTTACCATGTTTAGACCAGAGCATGTATGGATCTGGGTAACAGTGGCAGTAATAGACTAAACAGCATGGAAAATTCTTAATGATAATTTGGCCATTGATTAATGAAACTGTACATTTGAGCATATCTTTTACTGTAGTTGAATATTGCTGTCACAAAAAACAAGATATGTACATCACATGTATTAGCAATCAGTATATAATGAGATATATTTCTTCAAGGATAAGATTACATGCATTTACTGAGAACCATTTTCTTATATTTTTTTTTTTTTTCAGGATCATGTGGCTGAGAAATATGGTGTTCAACCACTTGTCCGATCCTGGGCCAGCTCCACTTAAACTTAGATGGAGGAATGCTATTTCATTTAATATCAGACCTGCATGGATTGACTATATGTATTATTTAAGATGGACTGGAAATGTGCGCGCACAAATTTATCACTACAAATGCCTGAAAACATTTAGCCCATTCCTGTCTTTGAAGACAAAAGTACAAAGCACAGCTATCATTTAGTTTAACAGAGATAATAAAAGAAAAATAGCAGCAACAACAACCAAAAAAAAAAAAAATAATAATAATAAACATAAAATTATAAAAATGCTTTTTTTTTTTGTCGTTGTTTCTTTTTAAAAAGCACTCACAGTGAGCGTTTATAACATTTTAAATTAGTACAAATTTTAAATATTATGTCATGAAATAGAAAAGAAATCCAGTGTTCATTTATCTGGCTATGATATGTGCCAATTATGGTGAAAATTGATGTTACTTGTGCATATTTCTGTATCTGTTTGCTGAGCTCTTAGATATGTAGATGCTTCTTAGCCAGCTGTGTGAAATTGATAGCTGTAAATGTATGCATATGAAACTTTTCTTCATAAAATGAAGAATCTTAAGCATTGTTAAAACAACAACAACAACAACAACCTCAACAAAATGCCTTAAAAGCAGCTACACAATTGACCAAAACAAAAAAAAAATCTTTAGATTAGTGATAGTCACTAAGCAGCCACATGTAAAATCTATTGCATATTCACATTCCCACTGTTTATTTTTTTTTTTTTGAGTTTATGCTATGAAAGATGATAGAATAATCATAATGTTTATGTATAATTGACTGAAATTGACTACAGTTTACCATGCAAAATGAAATATCTGTATTTCTTGAATTCCTGCTTTGGTTGTGGTTGGTCTCTCCTAAAAATCTCATGGCTATCAAAACTAAAGTACTGAAGGGCATATAATAAAGAATTTAAATGTATGTTGCAGTTGGCACAATTTTTTTTTTTCATGACTACATAGCATCCTGTGCTGCATGCCTGAATGTCAATGAAAAAAAAAACACAAAAAAGAAAGAGGAAAAAATTGAAACAAAGAAGAGAAAGTCCTGTCTGGAGCGAAGAAGAAAAAAATAAGAATGGAAGAAAAAACAAGATAATGAGAGAGTGGTGAAAGGAGGAAATGGGAGGAGCAAGAAGGGAGAGGAAGACAGACAAAACAAAAAGACAAATAGCAATATAGACAGATTGACCAGCAGACTGACAGACAGCCAGATAAATAGTCAGACAGCAAGACAGACAGGAAATATACAAATTAATAAATACACATACCCACACAGTCATATCATATTGACATGGACAGACAGAGAGACAGACAGACAGAAAGACAGGCAACCATGCAGCAGCCAGATAGACACACATTCATATAATATATACATGTGGTGACGAAGATAAGATGAACTGGTAGACAAACAGACAGACAAACAGATACATGATGTAAATGACTAATAGGATGAGAGATGAACAACCTGATGTTAACTGACAGTTAACCCAACGTTGATCTCTACCATTCCATCCACTGACAATGAGGGACTTCACAGACTTGTACGCAACAAATACACTCTGTAACCTATTGATTGTGCATAATTTTAATCTCACAAGGATCATTTTGCAATTAACCTGTGATCAAAGGCATACCAGCTTAGGCTACGGTGACCATCTTTTACTGAAGACACTTTTTCAGCCTCGCCTCCACAGTTCCTGTTAGAAGAGGAACAAATGTTTTACTTAAATTTATTATGATTCAGTCTATCTATTCACGATCTACTTCCTGCCTGTTTATTTGTCCGTCTGTCTGTCTGTTTGGCTGTTTGTATGTCTTACTGTCAGCTTGTCTAGCTGTCTGTCTGCCATATGAAAAAATCATGAGAGGCAAATTACTCATATTCATCATAATTTCATAGAATTTGAACACAACTGGCCGTGTTTGACACGTTCCTGTTCCAACACCAGCAAAAAGACCAGTCCAGCACAAACCAAAACTGTCAACACTATGTTAAGCATGGGACTCGCCGTGGCTATGCGGTTTGGCGCCTGCTCCATCGTGAAGAAAAGAGCTCGCCTCGTGAGATTGTGGACTCGACTTGCGGATCCTCCCATTGGGGGATGCAAGGACACGAAGATCGAAAGCCTGCACTTTTTCATTGTCAGTGATTCAACGTCCCCTGGCTTCCTCTCGCTGTGTAGGTGAACCCGACGTGTATCTCTCTCGAATATGGGAGAATATATTTTGGAGATTCCTTGTGTATGTTACACACTGTGAAAGAACCGTTGTCAGTTAAACGTCGCGACGATGAAGACTAAGCAGAGTACCGGGCAAACTTTCCAAATTCCAATTTCTACCCACAGAAATTCTCAGCAAAAAAGACAGCTATTCAAAGCCGAGATAATCTTAGTTTCTTTAGATTGAAAGGCTTGTGAAAAACAACAAATGTTGTTCATTGGACCCAACTCAGGAAGCTCAGCACAGCTTCATCACGTATTGAACTCAAAAACAGAGTAACTACTAACAGGAGACCTGGAGAACATCAACCACGGACGGGAGAGAAGCACACATGTAAATAAAAATGCAAGTACATAAGTTCAAAATGTAGCAAGCACATGAGAATAAATTTATACTAAAACCCTTTCGTGGAACGCTTGGTTGAACAAACGACTTGCCCCACTAATTGTGGCGCGTGGAGCCTTCTATTAGTAGAGTCTCTACTATTAGTAGAGTCTCGATTAAGCCCATCGCCCGGAAATTTCGTGCGTCTATTTTTAGAAGAGGGGCAAATGTCGAGCT
>JBCAUA010831450.1:0-14153 GCA_038406235.1 Peronia verruculata
TGCTGTGCTCATCAGTGTGGAGTATCGTCTCCTGCCGTGTCCTGAGGATAAGTTTGCTCCTTTCAACGACGCTGTGGTCGTGACTCGCTGGGTGTTGGACAATCAGGAAACTGTGGGTGGCTGTGCTGGCAGTAAAGTGGGTGTGGCTGGAGACAATGGTGGTGGACAAATTGCTTGTTGTGTCAGCAACGAAATACGACAACTGGATTTCCAGATTCTGATCTATCCAGTGACAGATCTCCTCTGCGATGGCCCGTCTTTTGAGGAATTTCAAGCTATGCCTTTCTTCAACACTGAAAGTTTGAAACTGATGATCAAGAGTTATGGATGTCCTTTCTCCGAGGTTGTTGACAATCCACGATTCAATCCATCAATCAGAGAAGACCTGAAGTTGTCTCCCCCTACACTGATGATCCATGCACAGTTAGATCCCCTGATCGACTCAAACAAGAGTTACGCTGGAAAACTGAAAGCTGCCGGAGTTGACGTAGAGGAGATGTTAACTGAAGGAGTCCCACATGGTTTTTTCACCATGGTTCAACATTTCCCCACCGCCAGTGCTCCGGCTCACAAACGAGTTGCTGAATTTATCAATCAATTTCAATGAGATTGTCTGCATGAGCGTATGCACATATAATGGCCACAGATAGACCCCAGAAGTTATAATATTGATATCTTTTAATATATAACATAATTTCTAATTGAATTGGTATTTAATACATTTTTTCTTCGACATTCTTTCTCTTCTTGAAGATATCTGTCAAAACTATAGTAATGTGTTATAGTAGACAAGAAAAAAAAAGTATATTTAACCAGAAAGTTTACGATTATGATGACTGACTTTACTTCGAACTAATTAGGAGTATTAAATGCTCACACCTGCAACTGACTTTCATCTAGTGCTTTGTCTTTAATGTGGAACATTTGTTTTCCTTCAAGCCACAAGGCTCCAGCTTGATAAGTAGGTAAAGGCAGCTTCATCTGAACAGTTTCGGAGATGACCATGAAAACATGCCCTGCCTATGGAGATGCTTAGTGGTACATAGAGGACAAAATCTTTATATCTATACTATAAATCTGCAACTAAACTCATAAAAGGCTTATAGACTCGAAAACCGCTGAATGTATCCATATGAAATCTGGCAGACAACATTGCTGCGTAAAGATTTGTGTTTCTACTAACATAAAGCCGATAAAGACTAGCTATGTTAGACTTTACTCCCAAAAGGCGATAATAATTGAATAGTAAATTTGCGAGTATGTTTGATCCGGAATGTGCGTTCGATAGAAGGCATTCAAAATACTAGAAACATAATCTTTGAGCAACACTCAGCGTAGAGCTGATCATCCAAATACCAACATGGAACGTTGGCCATATACTTTAAGTCGCAGGGCAGTATTGGTTGATCTATATGTAAAAAAAAATCTGCCAAAAAGACTATAGGTTCCCTTCTAGTCTGTATTATAAATCTGCAACAAAACCGATAAAAGGCTTGTAGACTCGAAAAAAGCTGCTGAATGTAGCCATACATGAAATTTGACACACATCACTGCTGCATAGAGATCTGTGTTTTTTACTCACATAAAGCCGAACACGCTTACTGTGCTTAACGTTATACTCAAAAGGTGATAATAATTGAATAGTAAACTCCCCAGAGTGTTTGATCCGAATTGTACGTTCGAGAGAATGAGAATGACGCGTTCAAAATACAAAACACATTAAACCAATGATATTCAGCTGAATCATCCAAAATACCAACATCGAGATGTGCACATTTTTCCATACACTTTAAGTCGCAGGGCAGTATCAATTTGACCTATAGTTTTAAATGGGGGGCGGTTCCTGTAAGTGATTTTTTTTTTAGTGATTATAATAGATTATTTTAACTTCATCCATCGAATTCAGCATGTTCAAATTAGACGAAAACAATAATAATAATTAAAAAAAGACTATGTCATGCGGTTGTCGAAGTAATGCCACTATCTTGACCTTAAGCATAAATAAATTGACTGACATTAAAATCTTTCTCCTCCGCCAACTTGTAAGGAAATTTAATAAAACTTAGCGAGGTTAGTGTTCGACATACTATGTAACAAATTACATATTTACAGCCCTTTCTATGCGATAGAAATTTTTCTAGAAATAAGTTCAAAATGCCACGTAACGAAGATTCAAATTTCTCCGCTTTTTCAACCTTAAAACCCATTTTTCTCAATAGAAATTGTCTAGAAATAATTTCAAAATGCTACGGAACGAAAATTCAAATTTCTCCGCTTTTTCAAACTTAAAACCCATTTTTCTGTTTAAGTTTACCAACCGAATGAAGTACACATTTTATTATTATGTAGGTTTTTTTGGTTTTGCTACGAAAATGATGTATACCAAATTTAGTTGGAATCGGTTCCGAAACAAAAAACTAGATAGCAAAAGAGTGTCCAAAAAATAACGGGCTTTGGGAAACACGCGTTTGAATTTTTTTTTTCCAGCGAAAAAAATGACGTGGAAAGTATATTCGTTGGGGATTTCAGCCTCTGAACAGCTCTTTTTTTTACATACTAGTCCTTTCTCTATGACTTCTGTCGCCGTTTCCTGGCGTTCTGGGCGTAATTTGTCTCTCTGCCCCTCATCATTATAATATTATGGGCTCCCATTTCCCGGTTCGTGATGGCCTATATATGCCCTCCATGCTTTTTTTTTTTTTTTTTAATCCAAACCAAATGTGTTTTAACCTTTACTATGACATATGTCCACAAATGAGCTCTGTAGAAGCAGAAAGATAGCAAACATTCTCCATTTATGGGACGTGGAAATTCATTTTAGAACCTTAATACTGAAAATCTGCATGATCAGTAGTCCTTTTTTCGAGTCATAGCGGTTATTCAGTGTCTATTCCTGGCACTGGCTTTCAAGATATTGCTAGAAGAGGCCATAATCAAGTATTTTATGCACTCTTTGCCTATTTATACTAAAATAGTGATGATCTACGACTTCCTGTGGCAGCCAGGTGGAGCCAAATTCTGGTTGATACTATCTGCTTTTTGATATGTACGCAGAAAAGACAGGACTTTTAAAAGAGAACAAAAAGGCAAAAATCGCATTTTTCGGCAAATTCCAAGACGCACCCTTCCCCCCCCCCCCTTAAATATTCTCCCACGAAGGCCGTGGGTTCCCTTCTAGTCGATAAGAAATGTCAAACATTGCGATGATAATGTATTTTTGAGTCAAACTCGCGAATGACTTCTTCCGTCAGTTTCCCTAACAACATAATATATTCATAATAATAAATAAAGCATCAGCATCTGTCCAGACTGAAGTGATTCAAGACCATTGCTAAAAAAAATCACTTTGCTAGAGTAAAGTTATTAAAAATCGTTTAATACTTTGAGATGGACAGTTCTTTTTTCTTTAATGATGCTCTTGTTATTCACAAACGTAAGGCCTAGCACATTGCTTGATTTACTAAAACCTCGTACACCTCTGACTGAGTTCAGTAACATTTGGGAAATTCCATCGACCCGAGAATGTTTGTCATTATTTCTCAGTGTGACCCTGTTACGGTGGGTGGGAAATTTATGATGAAAACTCTTCTCTATGAATGACAGATTCATAGACAATTTAACCTAGGTACTTTCCAAACAATAATAGTAATGGGTAGAGTTGATAATTACGTAGGAAAGAGACTGACATAATTCCGGGCTAAAATAAGAACCTTCGATTTAGACCGGAAATGAGGCAAAATCTTGTAAACATTAGCGCTTCGCCTTCATTGTGATTGTGTTGATTGATATCATCGAGTTGGACCCAGATAGCATTTTGGAGTATAAGACTGTCATCCTAAAGGCGAAAGTGACAGTACCACCTGATACCATAAGCATAAATAAGCCCATTCCAACCCAGCTTGATGTGTCAAATGGCTTAAAGTCAAATTCTAATGTTAAAACCATTTGACAACTTATTCTTACTTTGCCTAGTCAAGAGACTGCGAATGCCGCTTGTCTGCGTCACTTCCGGGATGGAAACCCACTTTCTGCGGGAAACCCCGCTGAGCTTGTTCTAAATATTGCGGAACTCTATTAAAGATAATGAGACGTGGACATAGGAAAATCGGTAAATAGGAAATATCGGTATGTAGACCCTACCATGTATGTGCGTGTGTGTATGTGTATGTTTGTGAGTGTGTGATGGCGCGTTATGTGGGAGATTATGTATGAAGGGCGAGAGAGAGAGAGAGAGAGAGAGAGAGAGATGAGGGGATGAAGGAAAACATTTTCCTCTTTTTGACCTGCGTTCATCTTCTGACAATAAAGACAGCCATCGTAAATTTAACGAGCTCATCCTGAATTATAGACCTTAAAAAAAAAAAAAAATAAATAAATAATAATTTTTTAAAAAATGGCGCTTATTAGAAAGTGCGGGAGAATAGACATGGAAGATAAAAGAAGTATCAGAAAAGTGAACGAAAAAGAAAGGCAGCAATAGGTTAAAAAAAAAAAGTTAGAAATCCAAGAACAATAACGACAGTAGAATTTGAAGAAATTTGATAAACAGCAAAAGTAAAAATTGGAACGTCATCAACACCGGATCTTCAAGCACTTACGGGCAAGGAAATACGTGTATGGCTAAGTTGATACTTAATTATGATGACAAAGCGATGATCTACTTCGACAAATTGATTTTTCCTTACAAAACGTCTGTTTCTAGAAAACTGAGATTAGATTTTCTCATCTCTCTGTACTGAACAAATGCAGTTTTTTTAGAATGGAATGGTGCAATATTTTTACTACTTTTATTTTAAATATTGTGGAAATATCCCAGAACAGTTGAAATAATTCAACTATGCTCGAAAAGAGCGTTTTGTTAACTTATCGTCGCCTCCAGAGCTAGCATGTCCTTTCTACAACATAAAACTGTTGTAGGACAATTTCATTCTGGGGCGATGATATGTTAGCAAGTAGCACTGGGTTGGAAGGAAAGAGGAGACGTTGTAAAAGGGGAAAAGGAGAAGGGGTGGCCGGGGGGGGGGAGGGGGTGAGTGAGACAGGAAAGAGGGTTTAGCGGATTTATCATGCAGGGACCGGTCAAATTCTGACAGTAGCCGATCATGTAACACAGGCAGGACGTTTTAAAAAACAGCTCTTACATGTAGTATGGAATACCATTTAGACACTGTCTACATTTTCTCTAAGTCCAATGTGACCGAATCTTCTATCCACCGTCATCCCATTCCTTCTACATTATATTCCTCTGCTTTCCCATTGCTTCTTCCCCTTGAAAACTAACAGAGAAAGAAACAACAACAACAACAACAACAACAACAACAAAATATCAAAAGAATTACCCTCTATATCAACCTTATGTAAGTCTTATGTAAGTATTATGAGCAAATGGCTCTAGCTTAGAAATTGCGTTATTGATGCTTCGAAAGGGTTGATAGGCCTGTTGTGGGTCAAATTTACGGATTCTTCAATGCTTTCATTACTATATATGTTTGGTAATTTACCTTTGAATGTTGACGGCATTCAGTCGCGTTAATTTACTTATATTTCAAGTGCTTTATTGCCAATCTTTGCCGATTCAGTAGTTTGTAGAGGTTTTACAAATTTATGCATAGACCGGAACATGCCAGGTTGTTAATACAGGCATTTATTATCATTATTATTATTATTATTATTTTAAAATCCTCCTTTCGCCTGTTTCCATCACTATTTGCTTGGTCTACCTGTCTGTATTTTCTTTATCTATTAACTTCTTTGCATGTGAGCATGTCTGCACGTCTATGTTCGTCTTTTTCTCTTTTTCCTTATAACTTTCTCTCTCTGTTCTCTCTGTCTCTCTTCTATTCTCTCTGTCTCTCGCTATCGCTGTCTCTTTCATTGTGGAGTCTATACTACTAAGTCTTATTATGATTAAGCATATTTTACTTTTATAAAATTACTAATTCAACTGGATTAACATGCATATATTACTTGAGATATGAGAGGGATGCACGACATCATTTCCTTCAACACTTATTAACAGAGCACATTTGAAGCTGCTACCTGATTAGTTCTGTTAAACTTTGTGTTGTTATGTTGTGTTTTGTGACATTTGTAACTGCACTTTTAGACGTTTGACAATCAAATATTCATACCTAAAACGCCGTGAAATTCTAAATATGGTCAAAAGCAAGATTATTTAATAATTTAGACAGTAGACTTACTTGGAATATCAAAATCGTTTTTCGCTGTTGACATATAAGTGGATATGTGAAAGAGACAAATAATGTCTTTTAAGTACCTTACACAGATTTTATTAACCCTTCCCATTAACAGAGGTACATAACAAGTTTTTGTTTGCCCAGATTATGATTCAAAATAAAGTAAAAACTACAGAAAACAAAACAAACAAACAAGCAAAGAGGAGTGATGAATGTTTCTCCTTTGTTTGATTTCAGTGAATTTTAAAAACATATCCAAACTAGAGTTCCTTTCGTAGAACAGAAACCAGATTTGAAACCTGGACTATAACGTTAAAACATCAACAATGCACAGAAAACAAAACAGAAGCTCAATGGAAGTACCTATGTGACGTCGTTTAACTACTGTTTTAAAGCATAGAAAATTAACCCATGTTTGCGCTTACAGGTATTATTATCAGCAAACAAAAACTTATTACTAATTTCTTGTGACAGAAAGTGACACTGGTACCGATTCAATAAATTACTTATGATATGAAGAGTATGAATAATCTGACAATATAACTTGTTACTTTGGAGTTCCATACTTCTGAGCGCCTGAAGGCCGCGGCACGTGCAACGAGTTTAGAAAATTGTATCCTACACGAGACGGTTCTGCGGGCTCCCTGGCCCCAGTTTTCCCGCGGTCAGTATAATTACATAGGCAGGGTGAGCAGTAAAGGGCCACTAGCATTGCTCATGCATAACTAGCGGTCTATGCTTGTCAGTACTCATTAGGAGGATAACCAGGAGATACCTAATTCCGAGAGAAGGTAAGGCTTGTTCAGTTCTGTATGGAAATCATTGTGATTGATGAAAGTAGCCCTTGCTTATAGTATTCTTATTCATCACTATCTCAACGACTTTTCTACGAAAGGACTACTAATTGCTGGTCGTTATATTTAATATCATGTTCTTGATATTTTTTCCGTCGTTGATTTTTCTCAGTACATGTTTATTGTTCTATCGACGTCACTGTGATCCTTTTTTTCTGCCTCGGAGAAAGAAATTAATGTTCTCTGAGGACGTTCTGTTTGTGCTGCTGTTGCTTCAACAACATGTCTATATGTGTGATTACTCACGGTCTAAACTGGTTTTAAACTGTGAAAAAAAAAGTAATATAGAAAAAAAAAAAAAAGACATGGTTCTAGCTCATAACAACCAATATGAATCTGATTAGGGCCTGCACACAAATGATGTCATTTGTTTGCAAATCGATAATTTTATTGCAAACATTTTTACTGACAGGAGGCATTACCTTTTGTCCATGCCCATGTCCCACTGCTAGTGTCAGCATTGACATGTTATGTCACATTAGTTGGTTAATGTGCAGGCGGTTTACGAAGTGTTTTTGTATTTGTGTGTGCTTAGGTGTTGTTGCTGTTCTATGTTGAACCATGTGTACAGTTTTACAGTCCTATGAGTCGGATTAAATGGGCCAGAAGAAATTCTTTGGTGGAAAGTTTGGAATTCTGGGAATCTGTGTATATCTCATTCGATTTTTAATTGCCAAGGCTATTAGCGTACGTAAAATCCACACGGGTTCTGTGAAATTTAAGACCGTTATCCGAGAAGGCTAAGCATTGAAAAAGCAGGCTGTAATATTTCCCATCCGCCCGGACGAATTCGAAAATCGAAAGGCAGATTATAAGTAACATTTCAAACACAGCTCCCTGATCTGACGTACTCCTTTAAGCCGTATTTTGTATTTCTGTGACTCCTGGAGGTCTCGGCTGATCTTTTATGGTAAAAAAAAATAAAAGAAAAACGTCTTATGTTTGCAATAAGCGATTGATTTCTATTTTTGCTCCTTTTGGAGAGAAATGTTGACCTTTAATTTCTTTTCTTTCTTTGGGGTTTTGTACGTGAAATGGGAACTTTGGTCTGTCACAGTAGCACTTAAAACCCATAGGCTACTGTCCTACCTTCGAAGTTGAGCATCAAACCAAGGCAATCCTTCCAGTACCAGCAAAACGCCAACGGATTCGTTTATATCATGCCTGGCTTAAAGTGACGAAGTTAAAACAGCGTGGGTCTGATGAACAGGCAGGCACTTCGGTGTCCAAGATTTGAATGGATAATTTATAACCTGTATCTTTTCAGTGAACGCAATGCTCCGATAAACCCTTTCGATTTTAGTTGTTTTCAGAGGAAAGAGCAATGTCTAGTGCTGCAGAAAATAACAACGGGTTTTCATGAAACAAGCCGAGACTGACAGCATCAGTTCACATAATGCCCTTGTATGCGACAGAAAATAGTAATGTAACAACAATAATGCTGTCCAATGAAGGATGGTGGATAGCGACATGTCAGTTTTATTTTTAAAAGAACTTGCAGCCTAATCTACACAAAATCTAACGTATACCGGTATATGGGTATTTGCCACCATGAACGGTGCCGACATTTTCAAGATTATGGGGATTGCAGATGAAACATCGAAGTTTTTTTTTTTTTTTTATCTGTGCAAAAAGGCACGGCTTATGCAAAGTAAACGAAGCTTCTGTCCAGAACAAAGTAAAATCGTTATATAGTGTTGAAATCGTTATAAAAACCAGGCATTGACAGAAGGCATGTTCTACGTGTTGTTGCACGTTATTATTATAGAATTGTTATGAAATTGTGCATGATTTGTTGAAATAAATCGTTACATCCAAGAACAGATTAGATTTACTTTTAGGCGCCGTCTATTTGGGCCTATTGGCCCAGTTAGACCTGGAGTCTATTAAGGTCTATTGATTCGTAAGAAAGTTATTGTATCCAGTTAGTTATGTATTGTTTCGGAAAGGGGCGGGGGGCGCTGTGCCCTCCTCCCAACCCCATCTCCTCTCCCCCCCCCTAAACTGTGAACAGACGCTCCCATGTGTGAGCCAATACAAAATTGGTTCGCCTTTACTATGTGGTACAACTTTTTTATTTGCCTATTCTCCTTATTGCATTACTAGGCCCAGATAGGCAACCCGTTAAGTTCATTGTGTTGAAAATATCGTATCGGGGCCGAGTGCACTTCTGCTTCATTGTTGAGTTAGAGAGAAAATTTCAAGGTCCTTTCTGACTATTGCACTGAACCCAGGATACGATTCACAACACATCACACAGCTTAATAATTCAGAGTTGTTTTAGTTTGTCATGTTGAATCTAAAATCTAATCAACGCTCAAAATGCGACCTCAGGCCTATAATTTGGTTATCAGTAAATGGGTCATCCATGCCCCACTCATTCTGAACATTGATTGATTAAACTCAACGTTGTCACAAGTCACATAAGCTACCGCTCAGTCATTACCCGAACAGCAAGATAGTCTGTGACTGAACGATGCGATGCCTATGATTTGACCATTTAAAACTGCAGTCGATGGGCTCATTTTGAATATTTTACTGATCACGTGATGGTAGTCAATATTCTGTATGTTTATCGGCGTTGGTTGTCATGTGATGGTAATACATTCAGCTTCTTAGTTTACAATGTGGAACATACCATATTAATGTATGAGTGAAGGCCATTTTATTGCTGAAGCTCAAAGTCGTTTTCAGGCACTACACGGGAAGGAGTATGTACCCGCGGGAGGAATGGGGGGGGGGGGGATGAGTGCTATATACATACCATCCATTATTTATATTTTAATTCCACTTCACATTAAATGTTACGGCTTGTTATTTGCCAAAACAGTTGAATTAACGACATTTTTTTCCCAGTTATTTAACGACATTTCACTGACACCGAAACACAAAACACAGAACGCTGGAAACAGCAGTATCCATTAAGAACCAGCGCTACAGCGATATCAATAATCATTGTTTCTGTTCTTGACTTTTCAGATTATGATCACTCAAACACATATTAGTAATTTTTACAAACGATTTACGCAATTTTATTTTGGCACAAAATGTCTAACATTGGAAGTTGGATGATCAATTGTTTTGCAACTGTTCCTACACAAAGAATTGATTCTTTTATTCACACTGTGGACCGATTAAGGTTTCCACAAATATAAATCAGGGAGTTTATTAAACATTAACACATCGATGACAGAGAGAGAGAGAGAGAGAGAATTAAGGGTTAAATAATGGAAGCCCATAAAATGTATTTAATGTCCTGTGACGTGGCCATTGTGGCCATAATCAGCAATTTGCTTGCTTGCTGCTGTAAATTACATGGCTGGTTTAACTGCGGTGACGGCAATATTGGGCACTAATGTCCACATCTAATATTAGATAAAATCGACTAGGACCGTCTGTCCAGAAAAAATGGATCCAGAGCTGCACTGCGAATTTATGGTGATTAGCTTTAGTAGTACATCCAATTCTGAAATCTCTATCGTTTTACCACTGTGTTTCAGACTCATATATCCACCATAGGCTTGTAAAACCTTGATTGATAATCCGTGTGTAGGCGAAAGAAAACTTTGTCTGGTCGCCCGAGGACAAGCTGCCTGGTGGGTACGCAGCTCGTCAAGAAACATTCCAGTGAGTCCAGATGGAGTTAGGGTTAAGAAGAGTAAGAGTAAGAATGCTGGTAATACATATAAATGTATTTTACTGGTTGCTCGAAGGTCAACGCTTATACGAATGTGACAAATACGAATGTGACAAATACGGATGTGACAAAGCCAGCCCAGTCACTAAATCTTATATTTCTTTACGCTTTGTGTTAAAAAGAGATCCCAAAACCAAATCCCTATTTTATCTGTACGGCTTTGTGTCAATGAGCGTTAATGGAGGGCAGGAAACGAACAGACAGAACAGGTAAAATTTACAGAGATCACTTTACCGTCGTATGAACGTGACAACGCAACAGATTTTCGCATGAACTGAACAAGCTCGGGTTTGTTCTAAAGATCATTACTCGATGCAGAAACGTCTCAGTTGCTGTACCGGTTGTCTAAGGGTACCCGCCCACAGACCACGCACATTTTACGTCTGAAAATGTTCCTTTAGAATTTGTCTGTTTCCGTACGTAACTGTAGACCCACAAGGTCCGGAAAAAATCAGTCGCGGTAAGCTAACACTATTGCCTTTACCCCTGTCAATTTATTCACCCATCATCATCATCATCATAACGTTTAAAGTAGATCTAGTCCTAAATAAGACTCACCATTTTCATTCATTTCTTCTCCAATTTCTTCCCATTTTTTTTTCTCACAAAATCTCTGGAAGTCACATGTGTAGTTTGTGCTTGTTCAATGGGAAGAGTGATGTCCCTTTACCGACGAACAACAGAAAAAACAGCGCATGCGATACGGATTTTTTTTGCGTCATTTTCCGTTACTGTCCGTTGCGTGGTGTGTGGGCGCTGAAACGGCAACATTACAATATTTTTGATAGGAGCAATCTGTTGCGTTAAGTTTTGTCACGGATAAAGACGGAAAAAAATACGTTCCGTTCCGTTGCTTTCCGTAGCCTGTGGGCGGGTACCCTAAGTAACTAACCAGTCCAGGGTATTGTTATACCAGCCTACAGTGGCAACCGTGTGATAATGTATCAATATTTAATCATTGGATATGAAATGGACTTGGAAATCGATATCGAGAGAACTTTAATCATCTGTACCTGTGTGCCATTTAGTGAGGATTCAGTGTAATCCATTTACACATTCATTTTTTACGCACATTGTTCGTTTCCTCTCTTCTCAGTCTTTCATTCTCTTTCTCTCCTCATCTCTCTCCCTCTCTCATTTTTCCTTCCTCCCCCCCCCCTTTTTTTTTCTCTCTTTCCTGCCTATACCTCTCCACCCCTCGCCTTCCCTCCCTTTTTTTTTTCAATTGCACTCGTTTAGATAGGGGTGTCGGATTTGTCAGAACATTTAATTCTAAAGTGACTGTCTCATGCATCATTGAACCAATAATGGAATGAAGGCGCATTCATTGCGCGCCGACTTTTCTAGTGAAATAAACATAAGATAAAAGAGGACGCTCGCTAGTGGCTCTCTTTCAGAAAATTTAATGCCTTGTAAATTGATGCACATGAAAATATGGGTTCTTCAGTTCCAATTGGTTTAGTTTATAGGATGTTACCACTCTAAACTTCATCAGGGTCACATGTACACGTAGGTTTGATACTTTCTATCAGATGGTTGACGTTTTAACACTTTGCATGCCACGGGCAAGGCAAGTGAAGTGTGAAGAAATGCTCCAATAGATAACAATATCTAATTCAAAGATCTTCATATATTATTTCCTCTGTCTATCATGGTTAATTTTTAGGGTCTTTCACAATTATATTCTGTTTTACTATTTGAGGTTTACAGACACGATAAAGAGTCTCCAATTGTGTGTCAGTGTCTTGGCGGGGAGAGAGTTAAAGTTTCAGCTTCAAGTTAACTCTAATCAGTCAACAAATACCGTTGATCTCAAGGAAAGCAAGACGACGTTAGTACAGTTTTCAAAATTGTTTCTTTCAGGCATGAATGCGATTTTTAAGATCAACCTTACTGCAATGGCGAACAATGAGTCAAACCAATGTGACAGAATTTGTGCAGAGTATAAGAGTAACGAAAACATATAGAGTATTTATACAGCGCTTACTCTTTTACAGCACACGTTCTACGCATTTTACAGTCTATTACCACTATCCTGACAGACCTATTGGAGATACCCACATATTATTATTATGCTTGCCAAGAAACACTCAAAACAGCGGTCGGTTAGGAGCTCAAATCCATATTAAAAGAACAGCAACTTCAGTGTCTGTAGTCGGGTAACCATTTCAATCTGGGTCGAGCCAGAAAATTTCTGTAAATCTTTCCTAAGGACATACTGCCGGGTTTCGTAAAGGAGTTAAAATCAGGAGCTTCTGACCTGAGTCCGACGGCCCAACCACTACCGACACAACAGAAAGACCCTCAGTTGTCAGGACAGATCGGTATCTTAACACTTGTAGGGTTAATCTCTCTTTATTCTCATTCATTACTGACTCAGCAACTGACTGTGCCCTTATTTTTAATATTTCTGATATCATGGACCGAATAAGGGGGTGGGGGGGGGGGGGGGGAGGGAGGTCCTTAGTGCTCGACTGCAAATAGGTTCACACCTGATGGGATCGTCTCAAAATAATCTGAAAGGATTGCATGAACTTTACCACAGTCTCGGCTTTTACTTGATAACAGGGCTTTCCTTTATTTTCTCACAGATAACTTCAGTTTTGCAGCATTGCTTAACGTTGTTCAATGCTACTGTTGTCTTTCCCTGTCCGTATAAGGTTTCAAAGCCAGAGCGCTGTCTCCACGTCAGATACAAACCCTCAGCCTTGAAAGGTTTCCTGGTGAGGTCTTTCTGATGTCAGCTCAAAAGTAGGCAAACTTTGACAAACTGTTCTATCCGTGAAAATTTATACCCGTCGTAATAAAAAAATCAATATTTTTAGATCTCGTTTTCCTTCTTTCTTTCTTTTTCTTTTTTAACACAAAAGCCAATAAAATGCAGTTTTAGAACATGAAAATGGGATAAGGGTATAGGTTGTCTCTTGCTACTGTAGAAAGTTATATCTGAACACGTGGAGAAGTACAAGTGATTTAATTGTGTTGAAAACTCTGTTTTGTCAAAGTGCATTAGAGCCTCTGTCAAAGCCAGGAACTAGCTCAACATGATTTTCTTTCTATGGCATCGCTGGAACATTGTTTTATTCAAACAACACATGCTATAGTTCATTTTTTATTGTCTCGTTTTTTTTTGTTTTGTTTTGTTTTGTTTTTTCTTCTACAATAAGAAGAAAGTACTCAAAATGGGTTTCCAAAGATAGTAGACGCATTTCAGATAAGATAAAATAAACTTTATTTGTTCTCAGAAGGACACTCCATTTCTCAATTGATGAGACACTATAAAATAAATGAAAGACATATTCACATAGCGGAGCGACAAAAACATCCTTAAAGGTGTGTTTACATGGAACGGTTTGCGGCGACGGCGCGACGACGGCGCGTCTTTTGCGCGATGGCGGTTTTTGG
>JBCAUA010831461.1:0-14152 GCA_038406235.1 Peronia verruculata
CTTCTTCCTCTTCTTCTTCTTCTTCTTCTTCTTCATATTATTATTATTATTATGTAGAGCCCTGCATGACGTGCGTAGAGATCCGTATAATGATAACGAGAGGTGATCATTTCATGCATTCTCTTAACTGTGTGTTCTATTCACAATAAAATTAAAGCGCTATCTATTTGGGCCTATTGGCCCATCTAGACCTGGAGTCTATTTAGATCTATTGATGCATCTCTTTCTCTCTGTCTGTGGGTAAGAAAGTTAGTGTATCCAGTTAGGAATGTAACGGGCCCCCAAACCCCCCCCCCCTCCCCCCCAAAAAAAACCTGCTAACAGACGCTCCCACGTACGAGCCAATACAAAATTGTTTCGCCTTTACTATGTGGTGCAACTTTTTTATATTTGCTTACGCTTCTTCATTGCTATACTAGGCCCAGATGGACACTCCGTAAAATTAAAAAGAAATTGGTCAAAATTAAGGGTCACTCACTACCAACGGCTCCAACGATTCCAGAACCTTCAACGAGATCCATGTATCCCGTGCAGATAGGATAAGCTTATGGCCCCCTCGAAGTCTTCCATGAGACTGTTGACAAAAAAAAAAATAAAAAAAGGTTTTACTGAGGTAGGCGCATACTTTTCCAAAGTAGATGAGATATCATTATAAAATTGCTGTACTGTTGAGAAACGTGTTTGCTACATCACTCTTGAAGTAAAAAATTTGGGATGTAAAACTAGCTAAGACCAACAGCAAAATACACCATTGCTAATCAAGCTATTAAAAAGCAGGAGTGAGTATGAGAATCTATACTTTAAATCTGCAATAAAACTCCCTAAAAGGCCTACGAACTCGAAAATTACTGAATGTATCTGAATGAAATATAACCCACGGCACTGCTGCAAAAAGATCTGAGTTTCTGCCTACATGAAACCAGAAGGTGATCTTTTAATAATTATTAATAAAGATGGATTGGATCATAATGAAGTGCGAGTGTGTGTGTGTGTGAGTGTGTTTGTGTGTTTGTGTTTGTATGTGTGTGTGTGTGCGCGCACGTGTGTGTATGGAGGTAGTTATTAATTATGAACTATGTGTTGTTAATGAATGTGTTACTGTAAAACGCCTTGGGCTTTGCAAAGGCGCTTAATAAATGTACTATATTATAGATTATTATATTTTTTCCCATCGAATTCAGCATGTGCAAATTAGAGAAAAACAGTGGAAAAAAATCGACTTTCTCAAACGGTTACCTTTTGCAATGCCTCCATATTGGATTGTGACGTCTCAAAAAGGCTAACTTTAAAATGTATTATCTCCGCCAAATTTCAATGGAACTGGATGAAAATTGGTAAACATGTGGTTTACTATACTATCTAAAGTAATACAAACCTTTAGTTCTTGCTGTACAATACAAAGTTTCCCGCAAATCTTTGAAAATGCCATGTAATGAATTTCATATTTCGCCGTTTGTTTTTCATAATAAGAACATTTTTGTCCATCTAAAACCTTACAAAAAGGCCACATATATGTGCGTTCTTTGGTCTTGTTGTGAGCATCGTGTATCCAAATCTGATTAGAATCGTTTTTTTAAAGTAGAAAGGAACATGTTACCAAAAACTGGGTTTTGAGAAAAACGCGTTTTTTTTTTTTTAAGAGAAAATTTTGACATGGCGAGTTTTTTATTTTATTTTTTATTCGGCTTTTAGTCCCAAAATACAACTTTTTCACATACTAACGCTCTCCTCATAATTTCTGTGTAATTTTGTTGCCTGGTCTTATCTTTCTGAGCGTCATAGGTTCTGGAATTTTTCTCCCTACCTCCCACTATTATAGGGACTCCCATAGAGTCACTTCTAGGTTCTTGACGACCTAAACGGGGTCCGAAATATTTCTGTCCAGATTAGAGGTTTCTTCATCTTTACCATGGCATATAGTCCACAACTGAACTCTGAATCAGAAAAATGAAAGGAAAAGATAGGAATTCATTTTAGGGCGCCTGGTGAAAGCTTACACTGATACCTTCTTGTCATTCAATGTCCATCCCTGGCACTAGGGCTCAAGATGTTGCTAGAGGGGGTCACGATCAGAACACTTTACAATGAACAGAATATCCGCTCTTTGACACCATTTACCTACTAAGAAAAGGCAGGGATTTTGAAGGTGAACAGAAACCCAGAGACTGCATTTTTTAAAAAAGCAAAATCCCTATTTCAGGACGCCCCCCGCCCCGCCCCCTTCTCCTTTAATTTCAACGCCTATTTTGAAACAGTCAGTTAGTGTGTTAGCTCAGTGATTTGTGCTGCTGCCTTTGGAAGCAGAGGTCGGTGGCTCGAATCGCAACGGTTGTACGTTGTATCCTTAGGAAAGATACTAAACACACAATTTTCCTCAGTCCACCCATCTGTAAAACCGGTACTTGATATATATCGGGAAAAGTGCAGTGGCGAAACACTGCGGCGTCGCGGTTTGAAATGGCCAAGCCAATTTCCCCTCTTGGGGGCCAAGGGATGGTACTTTTACTTTACCTTTCTTTTTTTATATGTATCCATGCATTTGTATTCATATCATCTCAACAGCTAGACAGGAAATTGGCACCTTGGAAAACGAAATCCATGTATCAATGTTGGAATAATACCCCATTACTGGTATGGAGGACACATTACCCTGTGTTGTCTGCAGAGTAAAGCTCCTCGAGCATCGAAGATTGGAGTATTATTCTGTCTTGTAATACTGGTGAATAAACATTATTCCAGATTGATAATACAGCCCTTCAGGTTATTAAATAATAGACTAGTCGTTTCAGGTCATTAATTTCCGCATGTATTTTCTAGTGATCGTGTGCTAGTTGTGGATTTTGTTGCAGAATCCCAGATATTATTGTTGTTGTTGTGATTATCGATCTTGTTGTTGTGTATTGTTTTGTTGTTTTTGATGCTGTTGTTGTTGACGCAGAGATATATTATCGCTAGAATTTGTCACGCGGCCAGTCAAAATGAGACGTAAGTCGCTAGGTTGCAACCAAGAAATTGGGCTTTGGATGTGATGAGGGAAGTCAAATATCGATTTTTTTTTTTTAATACAGAAATCGAAAGTACATTCATTTCTGAACAAGACAATATCGGTATTACTCCCGATTTATAAATATTTATTTTAAAGTCGGGTTTTTGTGAGGTTTGGATATGTAGAGTTGTGCGTTCCACCGTTCGTTTAAACTCGATTTTCTGGGAATTTCGGTCATTTTTGAGGGTGTCCCCTTGCCTCTTTAATTAAACTGCACTATCTATGGGTAGAATGAAGCTAGCTCATAACTTTTTTTCACCCCACGAAAGGATATGAAATAAGCTTTCACATGAGATCAAACACCCCATAGGGTGAAAAATCGACATACATCTCGTTTTGACTGGCTTTTCTTGGTGGATTGTGTCACGGATAGATAGCTTGTCTGTCAGAGGTGAGCCGCTGTTATCTAAGCAAATGAATATGGAACAGTTAATAATCAAGTTGAGGAACAACAAATGATTTCACTTCTCCATACACCTGCCAGCACATTGGTTTAATAGAAAATTAATGTCTCTCACGGAAAGAATTCCGAAGCTTTCATCAAGTTAGCTTACTTAATAATAATAAAGAAATCCGTCATATGATGTTTGTCTAGATCAAGACTGTAGACAGCTAGTCAAACACAGATTTCTCGGGAGTGAAAAGAAATAAACCACCAAACAAAGGAAAATAAAAAGATGATGATATCAGTTATAAACTGTCAATAATTCGTTAAAATTCTGTGAATTTCACTGAAAATTTAAAGTCTCATAATCATCCCCCCCCCCTCCTTTTTTAAAAAAAAAATATAGATCGTTGTTCGATTGCTTAAATATAAGCTTCAGTTTTGGGTTTTTTTTTTACCGAGGAAATAGTCTAAATGGTGTTTTCAGCTAAGACAAACTTATGGACCCCTCAACTTATTTGATTGGCCTGTCATAAGGCCTTTGTCAGTTTATTATTGCCTCATATTTTAATGTTAGTATAAAGTTTGTTCATCAATGTGGAGAGTGCACTTAGCAGAGAGAAACATTATGAAATTACGTTTACAATCCGGTGGCTGCGTTCAACACGTTCATTATTACTGAAATCGAGAATTACCGAACTCGATAGGCATTGTTAGCTTGCTGGGAGATTATGTGCTGTAAGGTGTCGATGCTGTGTACACAGATTTCTAAAAGGTATTCAGTATTCAGTGCAGCTCCATTTAATTTGATAATGGGACTTCTATTTGTCCACTGACGATATCTAATGTTTAGGCCAGCCCAGTCTTCTTTATACATATGAGATGCTGAAATGCATAATAAATATGACACTAACTTGGTTTGTTGTTGTTGTTGTTGTTATGTTTTGTTTTGTTTATGTATGGCACCGGAATATACTTACACGATCACTCTTAGGCTGCCGATTTCTTTAGTATCTTTTTAAAAACATTGGGACAAATAAATAAATAAATAAATAAATAAATAAATAAATAAAAAGATGCTCAAAGCCTTCTTTTATCAACATTTTGCACACACTGGATATTTATTCTTTCTTTCTTTCTTTCTTTCTTTTCTATTACTTATATCACATAGGGCGTTCGCAGAAAGAATAAGACGTCTGTCCGCGCTATACATCGGAACGCATGCTCTGCAAAGATAGTGTCTCTTTGACTCAGTAAATCTAGGTCTTACAATGGCATCCTCTTCCTTTGACGTTTGCTTTGTGTGAACATTTTTCTTTTTTTAAATGCAAGTTTCTCAAAAGGCTTATCCGATCGGCTAGAACCGTGGGCATTTCCAGTACTCATACGGTCAGTGAGAAAAAAAAAACAAAAAAACTTCATGCTTCAGGTGGATCATTCAAGAGCCTTTGAAGTGCATGACCTGCTCAATGAAAAACAACATCATCTAATAGGGAGCTCTCAGGGAGCATCAGTGGTCAGTCATTCTGAGCTGAATCTGTGTCAACTGATGACAGAGCCTCTGTACTAATGTAGAGAGATCCATGACTGTAAGTTTTACCCTTTTTTAATGTTTCGGGCTACATTTACGGGAATTTGTTTACAACACGATCAATTGGATCATAAATTAAGACATAAATAAATTAAAGAGAATAAAATAATTATACAAATATTATAATACTTATGCTAAAAGAATGACTCCAAAATACAACTTTTTTACTACAAAAACAATTATAAATAACATTAAACAGAATAATCATATAACTCTTATCTTAAAAAGCCGAGGACCCACATGTGAATAATGGGTATTTCCTCCTATCGTGGAAAAAGTCGAGCATTATATAAGACAAGTTCAACGGAGTCTGACCGAGCTGTTGTAAATCAATATGTAAAGGGAAGAAAGTAATAAGGTGTGATAATGATCATCAGGTACAATTGGTAGGTTGTATCGACTTTTATTGATAGCAGTCTACTCATTTCCTCCACACCTGTGCTCGATATGGAAGATGACGCTGTCGGATCGGAGGCTTTAGTTGATTGATAAAAGACATCCACCCTACCTGTCAAAGGAAGACATGGGGAGGGGGGGGGGGGGAGAAAGAAAAAATGAGTAGATGGGATGGTCTTGTGGATAGACCACGCCAGACTTTAACGACACGCCTCCGAGAACAGCTCTTTACAAAAGCAAATGGACAAACGTATTAAATAGGATTATATCGATCTAATTATTTTAATATCTATCCTTTAAACTTCTAACACTATCTTTTAAAGTCAAGTGTCATTAGAAGCAGAAAGAAGTGAGGGAAAAAAATCGCAATATAATTATGTTGTTAATTAGAATGCCGTGGGATAGGACATTCAGTTCCCTAAAAAATTAATTATTTTCAGGAATGTTAAAAAATATCAGTAGTTAAAAGTCAGATGAATAACACTGTTCACAAAGATTTTACTTCCGGGCAACCATATGTTCACTGTATGTTTTATGGTCCGCTGATTTCAAATCTGAAAACTGTTTTCTCCTGTCACGTTACAATCCTTTAGTAATTTGTCCATTTTATGTCCACTAAAAAAAAAAATTTCGCGGCATATTGAATGCATATTTTTTAACCGCAATACCTTTAACTGTACAATGAATAAAGGAACATTGCAGTAATTAAACTCAGCCGAAAACACAGGCTGAGTGTGGAGGCGGCTGTTTTTGTTTTTGGTCACAAAAGACTAGTGGCAAAGCCATAATCGTAATTGATGTGACGTCACACATGGCAAAGAGGGGAAACATTTTACTACGGTCATGGTGTCGACTAACTGGTTAAACGTCAGTCACGAACATTGATCGGTCATGCACATACGGTACCTATTATAAAGGTCGTGGCTCGAAATCGTCCTGAGCGACCTTCGACTGATTTGCCCTCGGCACAGGACACTCGGGCGAGCGCAAGTCAATTTGCATTTTTTTCTACTTGGGAAAAGGCAAATAGGTTTCTGTTGATCTCAAACTGACCATTTACCTAGAGGTGACGCTTATGGCGCTGACCGCATGATAACCTCCGAATGAAGGAAACATTTTTGTTGTCGATAAAATTGAATTGGATGTCATGCCTTCTTTTTTTTTTTTTTAAGGAAATAGATTGTACATGTTATCACCTCTGTCTAGCATACGTTTTGGACCTTTAGAATCGAGAACTGGCATCGTAATCGAGATTTATAAGAAATGAAGACTACAACGACCGTTCAGCATCAGGCTTAGTTATATTCGAATATGCATACGTTTTTTCAAAGCTTAATTCCAGTAATCGACTATTCACTAATAAGGGGATAGATCTGTTTGCAATTTGATTAAATGAATCATAGTAACAACGAAATCTATTTCCTATTGACTGACCGGTTGGCTGAACATCTAAAAGTGGACAAATATATTGATATGTAGATAAGAAGGCGTAGAAAAGAAGAATTAAATCGAATCAGTCCTACCGTAGCATATAAAGGCTATTGGCGGATCCTGCTCAGCACTCGAGGTATTTTTTTCCACAACGGTCGTCATGAAGGTAATCACCGATAGCGAGTTTTATCACAATGATTGGTGTACACGAAGAGACAAGCAGGCTTAGAACATGGCTCTGTTATATTAATGTTCATAATTTCCACTTCTTGCTCATAAATATAAGTATTTTTTGTTTACTTGTTTATTATTTATTTATTTATGTTATTTATTTATTATTTATTAACTTTTTTATATCAATTATTATTGATAGTTCTACTGTATACTGGATTATATGTCTATTGACAATTTATGACTTGTATTTTGAAGACCTGTAAAATTATTTGTCTGCATTAACATTTATGCTTTAATCTGACTGAGAAGAAAAACAGTGAAACATTTACCTTGAACAGGTTTGAGATTTAAGATTACAACAGCAACGTAATGTAACTTATCGATGTGTGAACATCCTTCCCAATGAAAGTTATTGCACGCAACCCAGTACTTTTATTTATTTATTTATTTATTTATTTATTTATTTATTTATTTATTTATTTATTTATTTATCTATTTATTTTTATTTAAACGTGATTCATAAAGGATAGAGTGAACTGCTTAAAACCTCGTTCATCAACTTTTATATTGGTATGGCTTTCAAGATTACACAAAATAATAATAATAATAATAATATAAAATAAAATAAAAAATACAGTGACAAAATTTGCTTTTTTTACATTGTCATTTAGGCTTAAACTCACTAGTTAAGTTCTCTGTTGCTCTATCTCCATGTTTGGACAATTTGGAGATATGTCATAATAATGAAAGATGGGCAATAAATCTACCATAAAATGTAACAATTCACCGACCGCTTGCCGAAGCAGGTAGATTTTGAAAATCATTTTGTCCTATCTTTTATATACAAATACAATCACCAGGCATAAAACACCAATTTTCTCAAAATGCGAAAAAATTGAAGTAGAGCAACAGAGAGCTGAGCTCAAGAACTGTCAACTCTTGACCAAGAATACCCATAGAGACCAAGGAGGAAAATATTTGCTCTTTACATAGACGGAAGAGCATTGCAACTTTGTTTATTAGTATTTCTGTGCCGTTTGCTCCTTGAAGTAATTTATTGATTCAGACTTTGAGCAACGCTGGCTATTCTGTTATATCTTTCCAGTTGAGATAAATAAGGTTTAGAATTAAACTGATGGACCATAACCTTGAATATATCAAACACTGGATATAACTTTTTTCCTGCCGTATCAGTACACAAAAGCAGTGATCTTCCTCTAACGTATCTCTGGTCAATGTAGATTACTTTTTTTTCAAACGCTGGTTTTTATGTTTTCCAAACGGTTTCTTTTTTAGAACGTCACTTTGAAGTGACAACAGAGATGCTAACGCAATAGCGGCTGTAAATTTATATTTCGTTCTGTTGCTTGAATAAGAGAGAAGACAGCAAGTTTGCAAGTTCCCGTAAAGACAGATAAGCCAACAATTTCGTTATCTATCTTTCACACAACGAATAATGTGTACAGAGGCCATCACCTAGTATTGCGCTATTACGAAAGAATCAGAAGCAAACAAAGAGTAGAGAGCTGTACAGGTACATTTGCTCCCAGCATCCTGCTTATGAACTGTAACTTGTTAAAATGGCATCCAGGATATTTAAGTTAGCATTTGCATGTCACGACATTTGCATGTCACAATAAAGCTATATATATACCACATCTCAAAAAAACTTTGAAAGAAATACAGTTCCTTTTGAGGATTAGTAAAGTTTATCCTATCGATCTTATGTCTCATCCTATCTTCTCATATTTGTCGTATCCTAATTTCTCTTCCCTTACCTCATCTTATCATACTTTATCATATCTTGTCCTCAGACCAGCGGCTTCTGGTCGGTGGTAATGACCACCATGATGCTTTCGTGTATTGGCGTCGGAGCAACGGAGCTTGATGCAGCCATAGAGGAGTTCAGGGCAACGTTAGCACAGATCATCGACCAGCAGGAGGAGATGCAGGGCGTTGTCACAGATGTGGCCAGACAGGTCATGCTTCAGCAGATGTTCGTGGAGGAAAGGTTTGTTTGATCGTGGGTAAAGATGAGTCTGCCCCAGAGCCGGACTGGCTACTCGGGAGTTTGGGATTTTCCCGATGGACCGGTGCGTCTGTGGGCCGGTGGGCCGGTAGGTCTGTGGGCTGGAGGGACTTCTATGTCCCAGGTGGGCCGGTTAAATTGGCAAACTCCCGGGCCGATTTTTTTAGCCAGTCCGGCCCTGGTCTGCCCTGATCGGTCTCAAAACAGGCGGCTTATAATTATTATCATTTTACTTTATTTTAGTTAGTTTAGTCTCTATAGTTCAGTTTATTTTCTATTGTTGTTATTGTTATTACAATCTTTTACCATTCAGCTTCTCATGTATATATGGGTAAGGATAACAATTAATGACTGACAACCTTTTGAAGAATACAATTGAAATACTAATTTAACATTAATTTCACATTTTGTTACATCTTCTTCAACCCTTGATAAGTGAATATTTATTACTTTCCTCATGTCAAATAAAGTCATTACGGATTTGCCTGAGCTGCTTGCTCGAAACAGTAGAGCACGTATTTGATGTGTTCAATTGTTAAAATTATTGTCCTTTTTCTAGCAGTGGCTTGTATGTTCACAAGTGAGTTTTCTTGAAACTGTCTCTGTCTCTTATTATATTTAGAATTCGTACTGACGGAGACTCGGGGGTGAAAGCCGTTCGAGGTGGAAGGAAAGGTCTGAAAAATTATGACGCCAACAGTCATGTGGGCAGAGCTGTCAATGCTATACATGACCATTCCAACTATGATCGTACTGTTGGTGAGTACAGCGTATCTTCCTGACCCATTACATAAAATCTTTGAGACCGTGACAGAAATACCCAGGCCATTTTTTTTTTTTTTTGTGCTTTTGAGACAAATCAATGAATTAATTTTTGTCTAAGTCACCAAAACAAGTTTTGCGAGGGAAAAAAATAATGCCAAAAATATGAACTTCCAGAGTCGTTTACCATTAATTAATGTCCATGTCATTGGCACTGTGGTATTAACCCAAAATTCTAAAATAAAGTGCTTAGTACAATACTATTCTCATTATGCCAATTGAAGCTGTCAAAATGCAAACGTTAGTACGCGATCATGTTACTTTCTCCTTACCTTTTCAACACCATGGGAGTGGTTATCTCCATTGTCTAATTTTATGTGACCAGAACCACATTTTGAGAGAACTGAACTTTTTTTTTTAATATTATCTGCGTATTTTAGTGTCAATAAAATTAAACGTTGTACTTTCTTTTAAATTTGAAATATAATTCTTTTTGTGGGGGAAAAGTGAGAAATGAGCAGCACAAGACTAGGTTTGGAAACATGGCATAGAGTCAGACATTAATTAGAAGACTTGATCTAGATTTTTCATATTATAAGCCTTGTTGTTTTTATAATATAGGATTATTATTATTATAATGTGTTTCTATTCCTTGTATTATCTCTGGCATAAAACAGTCTTAAAGCTACAGAAAAGGAAAACTATGGCGGGTGTCTTGGTGCAGACTATATTAAAGTCATAATTAATTGTTGGGTCACATAATGACCATTATTCAGACGTTATTGTGGAATACAGGACCATATCATTGCTATCAATGCTAGGACAAAAGCCAAATAAAAGCTAGGAAACAAAAGTACTTCAACAAAAAGTCTGAGGAATAAACATATATATATATATATATACCAGTGTTCTTTACAAATAGGTAGTATTGCTCTCAGCTCCCAAAATATTTGCGTCTGAGAGTTGATGTTATCGTTTAAATTACGTTATCAAGGAAAACAAAATAATTTCTGTCAAGTGGAACTTGAAAAAGTGTTTGAAAAACTGTTGCTTTTATATCTACAATTCATTGGTGAAAGGGGTCTCTTTTTCTCTTCCTCAATGGAAACGAAATCAAGACAGATAAAAAGAAATTAGAACTGACAATAATAATAAGAATAGTGATAATAGTTATAATAATAATTCTGCACCACATAATTAAAGTTTTCGAAGAGCAGATAGATATTTAAGGTAAAGGATCATTTTGGCATAATATAATTTAAAAAAAAACAAAAAACTCAATTGTTATATAAACGACAGATATTTACAAAGTGTACCTCTGACACGTTTCTTCTTTTCATCCATTTAGGCATGGGCGAAATCAACGTTGTTATAAACGGCGTTGACTTCAGGACAAGGCATAACGACTACAAATTGGTCATGCCGAATACAACGTCAACTGAATACCATGCGACTCAGCCTATACCTTTTCCGGGAGTTCCACCCGAGGTAGAGGGGAAGGCCACCGTGGAGGTAAGTCGCTTAGACGTATTATCCTTTGATTTTTTGACTCAGTCGTATCTTGGATTCGAGATCAGAAGGTCATGGGTTCTACTTCTAAACTGGCCAAACGTTTTGTCTTTGGGAAGACAATTGGCAATAATTTCCTGTGTTGGCTCAGGAATATACAAAGTTTTACAATATACAGACAATATACAATGGTTTTATAAGACTGAAACGGAGCTGGGTGCCTAAGAGACAGAAGGCCCCGTAAGCTTAGTGGAACACTGAGAAAGTATAGGTTAGGTCTCCATTTCCGTCAGATCTGTGGGAATGATATTAGATTGTAAAGCATTAAGAACCTGTCCTGTAAGACAACAAAAGCCCCGTTAAGGCAACTTATTCTTACTCTTCCTGTCTGTCTGTGAACTATAAACATTGATCCATATCAGTTGTAACTGACTGTATTTTGAGACAGTGACGATGGTCAGGATTGTAGAGATAACGTGTTTGCTTGATAAGATGTACGCAACCAAAATCATTCTTAGTGATAAGCATAATTTATGTATATCATTCCAAAAGAGACAAGGTTGAAATCAGAATGAGAGAAAAAAAAAAAAAGGCAAATCAACACAGTTACAGTGTCCTTCATGATACTACATGACCTTATGCTCATCGAACAGTGGTAAATTTGGGGTTTTTAAATTCAGGAACGGAAAGTTGTAATTAATCTAAGTGCGGCACGAGTGCAGAAAAAAAAAGACTGTTTTTAGTTGTCAGCGTAGACAGAAAGAGCCAGAACAATACTACCAGTAGATGAATATCATTCATTAAACTGTTTCTGATCGATATCGTTGGTGAGAGTTTAGACTTCTGGTTGTTGAAAGAGGTAGGAACTTATTTGTTGATATATGACCAGTAATTGACGGCTTATCGTAGTGACGGTGAACGGTGCTCTGCCTATCCCATCGTGGTTTGTGAAAATAAAATAGGAAAACACAACGCAAGCCATGAGACTGTCCTATCCCTACATCTGTGCACTATTGATAACTACTTTTGTTTGATAACTATGACTACAATAAACACATCTTGATAATAGGCCTAACTGTGTATCCTTTTCAGCACATGAATACCATTAATCCCGCTTACATGCAATCTCCAGTTGTCCCACTATGGCTGAACATGAACTGCCATTAAGGAAAAGACAATACCACTATCAAGTCACTTTGTCTTTAATTCCAGGAAGAAATCGAAGAAATGCGTGAGTGGTTTAAAGCCTTCATGAATCAGGACAGCTCATCCCGAGACTACACAAAGTACTTTAAACCTGTGCTGTGTTACATGGAAGGTGCCTGGACACTGGACAAAGAGCTGGACGAGCCTTTCCAAAGTGACAGACATCAAATAGACGCCAGTTCATGGTTTGACCTGCAAGAGAAGGTAGGCCAATGTCACATCTTGAATTTTTGAGGTCATAAATTTAATTAAATATCTAAGAGTACAGCAGATATTTATTACTGAAACCCTTTTTTAAATTTGTGTTATTTATTCTGAGATAAAATCATAGCATGGAGTCAGTTATTTTGAGCCAAAAAACGTTTTCCTTCTAGCTAAATGATGTGTAAAACAGACATTGTAAATACGGTTAAAAAATATCATACATACTTGGATAATAAAAAAAAAATTTAAAAAAAAAAAAAAATTCACAAGTTTGATGACACTATTTTTCGCCATCATTAAAATATATATATATATATATATATTTTACATGTTTTACCTGCTACTTGATTGCACATGCAAAGATGTTTATTCCTTATCTGCAGTTACAATATTATACAACGTGGTAAAGAGAAGAAAGCTAGTTGGGTGAGAAAAAAAAAAAAAAAAACTCATTTTCCTAACATGCTCTCTTATAATAATATTGAGATAAACTCATAGCTTGAAATCCAATACAGCGTTTTGCAAGTTTTTTTTTTTTTTTTTAAACTCAATCTAGTTCGATTCCTGTTATCTAGGCACCAGCGCATAAGGTAACGTGTTTCACTGCAAAACAAACAAACAAGGAAATCAGAACAAAATCAGCAACAAAAAACAACACCAAAAAGCAGTATTATACTTTTTTCTGTACCGTCATATTGGTTAAGTCAGTTCAATGAACGTTGCTTTTTTTTTTTTTCCATGGAAGAACACGTAAAACAAGTTAAAACTAGAAGATTTTGATTTTGGTAAATATTAATAAAATAAAAAGTGAAGCCCGCAGCTCGAGTTGCTGGAGCAAAGTGCCATAAAAACAACAAATAAGAAATTAAATCACATAAAATAAAATATTAAACAAAACAAAACAAAAACGGAATGCCCTTTAAAACAGTGAACTTGTGAGTTGACATAATCAAATTTGACAGTGCTGCAAATATTGATAATTATTAATTTATAAGGAATTTAACTTGCCAAGCGCCAATACATGAAAGCTTTACATTACTTGACGCTCATAATCATTATTTTCAGGTCCGCTTTGCGTCTTATACTGGAGCTAAAAGCCGAATGGAGAATTTTGCCTACCTGCCTACTACCATCATGTCTGTCAACGAAACCACAGGTAGTCTGATTTTTTTTTTTTTTTTCGTTATTGTTCCTTTGCTTCTGTCCGACAGCGTTGGCAGTCCGTTCTTTCTTCCCTTGTGCTCTTAACGCGAGATGGCGTCACTGGGGCGCCCACTGGATGATTATATCCTATCCTATGCACCAGTGTTTTCCAGTGTTGGAAAATAATTGATAACATAACACACATAACACAATAGTGTTATGTTATTTTTTTTTACCACGGTTGTGGACAGCTGAGATAACCACCACTATAGGAGG
>JBCAUA010831472.1:0-14151 GCA_038406235.1 Peronia verruculata
GTGGGTTATACTGATGTTGATATTACTGTTGCCTTTGTTGCTGTATTTGATTCCTTTCAGTTGTTGTGCTTGTTGATGCCAGATACACATCCAGATGTGCTATAACATACAATCAGCGTCCCTTACCTGAACATCTTTTTTGCTGGTAGCGGTCAGCACCAAGGGGTTGTTGAGCAAAAGTTCTGTCCAGAGGTCACCCTACATTCGCAAAGAAAAACAAACAAACAAAAAAAAAAAGAAAGAAAGAAAGAAAATAAGTGAAATAAACACATATGTATTGAAAGTTACCCTGTGAAAACAGCATACCAATTACAAATCCGTAAAACAAAAAATGCGATCTACATGGGTTGTATATATCAAAGTCCATTATTTGTAAACATTTCACTCAGATCAGAACGTTTACAGAAAGTTTAAACTAACAGTTTGTGATATATCACTTTTTTTTTCTTTTAAAACCTCAAAATGATATCAGTTCGTTTCCGATATTCATACTCCCTTGTCTCTAGATACATGGATTGGTTTCAGGAGAAACTGTGATGGGGGCCAGTTGGCCCAGAAATAGGGCTTTTGGTAACAGCAAATGTAATGTGTGGTTTGTTTTTCCAATCTTGGCTTATATTACGAGGAAATTGACATCAGTGCCCACGCAGTTGGAAATCTACACTCCTTACCTGAACATCGCGGGTACCAAAGCTACCGGCCACAGCACCAGCTACTTGCAGAGCCTTGGCCACATCAGCCCACAGATCGGCTTGCTGCATTGTAGGAAATTATAAGAGAAAGTGTGTGAAAATGTGCGTTTTTCTTTTTAAGTACATAAGTATGTAGACTGTTTTCTGTTGAATGCATACATATATTCTTACAGACACATCCTATTCTAAAGTTTTGTTTCAAGTTATCAACTTTAAAAAAAAAGGGGGGGGGGGGGTAACAAAATTTAGTTTTGTCACAAGTTATTATTTGTCTGATGCTTTATTGCATCTCATTTTTATGCAATGCTAACATCTCTTTTTTGATACGCAATTTGTCACTTTTGGTCAGGGACCTCAATAGGGAAATAAAGGGACGGCGAATTGGAGGTAAAGGAGTCTGGTGACTTTAGGAGGTACATGAGTATATAACAGAAATGAAGTAAAATGACAGTTTAGGGTCTCCCCTCCGCCCCCTTTTTGTATGTTTTATTGTAATACAAATGAGATGTAATAGCGTGCTGTATTAGCTGATGTTATTGCTCGTATTCTTGTTGTATCTGCTTTTCTTTGAGTTGTTACTTTTCTAATTGCTGCGGTTGTTGATGTGGTCGTGATTGTTGTCGTCAGATAGACCTATAGATCAGCTTACCTCAACAGCTTTTTTGCTGATAGCAAGATTCAAGATATCCGGATTGTTCAACAGATCTGTGAAGATGTTATCCTACATATGAAAAAGACAAAATTGAAAGCCATAATTAAACACTTATCGAAAGTTCTATCGAAATCACATCAATCAGAAAAATGTAATTAAATGGGATATATACTTGTTACATAATGCGTATTCCAGATTATCGTGTTTAGACTATTTAATTCAAGAAAAACGTTTTAATATCAACATAAAGTTTGAAGTCCCATTGCATAAAATATTTTTACTTATGTTTCTTTTATGGCGGAGTAAAGCGATATCAATATTCACGTTGGGTATCCCCACTCTTTACCTTAACATCCATGGATTGTATAACTATCCTGAATAAAGTTGTAACAGGCATGCCATATCATGTTTACTGCGGTAGTGAGTTTTAAGAGTGAAGTTGGGAGGGGAAGCCTGCTTTGATATCACGTTTTTGCTAATAAAAATTTGACTGGTGTATTTTTTTTTCAAACTTTTCTCATCTTTGCATCATTATTATCAACATCAGTGAGATTAAGGATTCGTGAAAACATGTTTTGTTTTTTTTTCTGGTGTGGATGTGTCAAAATCCTCCTCAGTTGTCAAAAGATGCCCGCCCGTGCACAGAGTATTGACACTAGTCAAAATGTAAGTTGACTTACATTCGGACAATTGATTAACTTCGAAACTCTTCAATTTGTTCTGTGCTGTTCATCACAGCAGCCCATTATAGTAGCCTTTCTTTCCTCTAGTTACTTTAATCTAGTTAATGTTGACATTCTCCAGTTGTTAACACTGCCCAGTGAAACTGGCTGATCTTTGTACTTTGTGTTTGCTGGCAATGTGATGCCTTTTTTTTTCTATTCGGTAAGTGAAGATAGGCATTTGCCTAACGTGTTATACTGAACTTCAAATCTACTTCCTATCCTGCCTTTAACGTCAATAATGAGTCTTTGCTCCTACCTTACGCATATGAGTTTTAAAGTATTCAGATCCAGCTGACAATACCATAATGTTCTTGTGTTTCTTGGCAGTCTCCATCAAAGATTATCAAATCTTACAGGTGGCGACTGGATGGTCACTATTTCAGATTACCTTAGAATAACAATTATATGTTGATCCTTTTTTTTCTTTTAGCTCAGATTGGAAATACTGTTATTGCTCTCAATTGTGATAGGGCCATCTCTGTGCTTATCCAATATGAGCAAGGGGATTGTGTGTAAATGATTTAAACCTTTCACATTAATCATCTTTTATTTTTTTTTTTTTTTTCGCTTTCTTTTTTAGCGACTTCATTTTTGCCGTATGTAACGGCTTCGTAATCAAAGTCATTCCAGAGAAAATTACCCGAAAGGCCATGATTAAGGACATGAAACCTATGGTTAGATTCTGTCTTTAGAGGCACCTTATCAAAAAATCTTTTCGATATAAATGTGAATACCAAGAGCCTTTGATGGTGTTCGGATGGATAAAGATTTTGATCAATATTAGTTGTGTCTGTTTTATTTTATTTTGTTTCTTACCGCTATAAATCACAATCCGCACTATAAAGTTAATTTGATCTTGCAGTGTTGAGCTGATATTTAATCCCACTTTAAAGCTTTATGGGCATTCAGACAAGGTTTAATACTTGACAGGCTCATCAGCCGCTGGAAGTGATCTATCTCTGCTAACATTTAAATCAGAACAGAAGTTGGGACTTATGGCAGTCCAGTTTCTCTGAATAATTTTCTATGCCGCAACATATTATTTATTCAACTTCTGAAGTTTCTGGCTGTCATGAAATCGTGAATTATTTTGAGATTTTGCCACTGAGTTATTGATTGCCTAATTTGGTTTCTTAATCTTACTTGAGGTCTGATGAGACCACATCATTTTGTCCCTGATTTCAGGAAGATTCTATTTCGTGCTTAAAGTGTTTGGTTCCTATGTCAGGTTTTCTTCCTGACCTTACTGGGTGCCTTTCAGTTTTACACACCACACAAAGTGAAACCATTTTGTTTATTGTAAAACGTATCTGGTTTAGAACGAATAAATGCTCCATATAAATACCAGAAAAGAAAAGGTTTCAGCTTTTGTTTATGTATTCCTTTGTTGTTATTTTATTTCTTGTTATTGTTCTTGTTCCTTTCTTGTCGCACTAAGTTGTCTCCCGCTGCCTAGTGATAAGATGATTTTCCTATGCGCTTGCGTCATTACATAGCGCTGAGAATGAAGCAGGTTATACATTCTTCCAGGCACCAACATTTGCGCCAGCGTGTCGTAGTAATAAGCAGATTTTTAGACAGTGCCCGTTACACTTACCTGTGGTACAGGACCGGCAGAGATGGAGCCCACGAGGAGCAGTACGATAGTTGGGAAAAGCATTGTGAAGGATAAACGCTGTCACTGAAAATGATTGGAGAAATCGATATGTTATCTTATGTAATTTGTATATAACTATGCACAGATAAATTCTTTGATATTAATTAGATATATTTTAATAACGATTTCATACTAATTTACTTTTAATATTTTCTTTTTTAAACTTCTATACTATCTATTGCACGAGAAGCTTCCACCATTTTATAGAAACTCTTTACTTTTAAAAGCTTTTTGCAGTTGACCAACGTACTGGTGTTTATTGACTCTTTATTTTTAACATCGCTCACTCATTCATTCATTCATTCATTCATTCATTCGAATTTAAATAGTCATTTCTGCTCATTTAATTTACAGTTTGATCAAAATATTTTCCAAGAGAGTTTTAGAGCTAACCACTTATGAAGCTGCTTACCTCGGGCTAAGGACTGGACTGGGTCTTTCTAGTCGAGGGAACTAAGTTCGACTTCTACAGACTTTTTAGAGAGGCTTTTATACTAAAGGAGAACATAATGTCGTGCACGTAAATCTAGTCCAGGCCGGATTTTTTCAGGAAACCGAAAACACGACATGGGAGTGTCTGAAACGTCTTTTTGTTTTCTTTGCATCTCCACAACCATATTTTTGAATGCTGTCCTGCAGAAGCAGTGGTCACGATAAGGCGAAGTCGTGACGAACGGAAAAAAAAGGCATTCGTGATGTCTTATTTTGAGAGACTACAATTTAAAGTAGAGTGAAATCGTTACCATCTCTATAACGTTAGCTCATTTTACTTAGATTGTTTTACATTTTTGCTTTTACTGACCTCTACAAAGTAACTGAGATAATAAACCAGATGATGAAGAAAAAGTGTCACGATGCACTGGCAAAGATTTGATGACGTTGTGTATTTCAGAATGTCTTACAGGCCCATGTTTCTCTATTTTGAGGAAATGTTACAGGAATAATAATTTTTCTCTGAGTTTTACTATCGTGTAACACTTTAGGTGCGACTTGATTTGAAGGGAGTTTGTTGCCTCGGCTTATTACCTGTGTTCATTAATTCACTATATAAGTGCACTATCAGCGCACAGAACAGCAATCTTCAATGATATTAAGTTAGACATTAGCTTCACTTTTAGCACCAATATAAAAACACATGTGTACCATCTATTTGCAGTCACATAACCTAGAACTCTCAAGTTAAACTCTAGGTAAACGGTGAAATGCCATACAATCAATAGATCATGAGTGTATACATATGCACATTAGCCTATGGGAAGTGGGGGAGAGGAGATCTCTTGACTGGATAGTGACACAGGCCAAATGATAAAGGGATGTTTTCTAAGCGGCATTGTTTTCCCTCTTTTCTCTTTCATCAGAAATCTTGTCATTAATAATAATAATGGAGAGCAATAAAATTTATATAGCGCTTTTCCCTGAAACTACAGGCTCTAAGTGCTTACAATCTATTAGTACTTTAGAAGAAAACCACAGGTTGATGGTTCGTCAGATTTTGTGGAAATCCATGTCACAGCTGTTTATGTAGGATATTTTCTTTGTATTTGAATAATGATCAACCCCTTTTAAATGCGTTTCAATATTTTCAAAATCAGCATTTACCATGCCATTGCTACTGACGAAAAAGTAGAATTCAGTGATATAATCACAGGGGGCAAATCTTAAACAATAACAGACAATTAAAGGAAAAAAAAATGAAATGCAGATGTAAATGACAATGAAAAAAAAAAAGCTCATTTCTAAGTAAGGACTGACTTTCAAATATTAATAAACAATGGGGCATTCTTTGCGCTCAGAACTATTCTGTGGTTAATGAACAAACCATTTTGCTCAATAACTGTGGCAGCAGGGCCTTAGTTAAACATTCCTTTTTTGTTTTGCTGAAACATCGTTATATTAAATTGTTCGAATTTGTGCCTCACTTGACTTTTCTTCTTTACATGCTTGGTTATCTGTATTAAGTTAGTAAATTAGTAGCAGTGCCAGCACTGGTAAAGCTCAAGGCAATAATATGCCGAGTTAACATCAGATTTATGCCAGTCCCCTGGCTGTTTTCGTTGTTCTGAGCACTATTGAGACATGAACAATCAGGAACAAGCCAAGTAGGTTTGAAATATTGGCCAGTTCTATCAGTTTGTTCAGTGTTTAGAGATGAAATGCTATGCTAAGATTTTAGACAGCTCTTGTTTAGATCATATCACAGACACGAGCCACTGGTTTAATGTCAAAGAACATTTAGAGTATTATTTTGAAGATCTCCTAATCACTGTCAAAAGGTGCAGAATAAATTGATATACCTCACATCACTAGATCAGGACTGGCTCAGCCGGAACCTTCGAAACCATCAAAGTAAGAAAACGTAGAGTTAGCTAAAGGAAGCAGTGGGCAAAGAGCAACAGCAATAATGAATGGGCCAGCAGAAATCTCACAGAAACACAGGCCCTTGTACACAACAGGTATAGGTTGAGAGACCTTGAGATCTGACATGAATTTAAAGGTCCTCTAGACCCCCCCCGCTCCCGGCCCGATTACAGAAGAGTTAAGTAAATACCTATCAAAGTGTTGGCTTTGTGTGTATATTTTAGACGTTTATGCCAGACAACAATCACCATGACAAAGATGGTTATTTTCTTCGATGACTTGAAAAAGGGGCAGATGTGCTGGGAAAATCAGAGTTTAAAATAAATATGATTTACGTTTTCGTTATTCCTCAATTTGTCGAATGGTGATTTGTTTTTCTCACAATATTGAGATAGTCACCACTTTATGGTCCGGTCTTCGTATGTTTGTTTGTTTGTTTTGTCTTTTAAGAGATGCTTGTTAAATGATGATGATGATGAATATATAGTTCTTCTTCTTAGCCACTTTACTCCGTTTGGGATCATCAGGGTTCCTCCTGCCCATTTGTGAACAAATCTTCTTTATCCGTCACCGTAGTGGGTCGGGGCTTTGAGCTTTTCATATGTTCTCTTTGGTCTGGTCCATCCCGTAGTCTTGGGGACCACTGGGGCGCCACAGATGAACTTGCAGCCAACTTCCTCCAATCTTCTCGGTTTTCTGACCTTCTCATTGTCTCGCTCAACTTCAGGCCCGTCCATTCTCGGATGTTGTCCTCCCATCTCTTTCTCTGTCTGCCTCTCCTTCTTTCACCCTGCACTGTGCCCTGCAGGAATGTCTTGGCAAGCCCCGACGATCTCATGACATGGCCATACCATTGAGTTTGCGTCTTTTGATCAAGGTCAACAGGTCTTCGTAGGGCCCGATGGCTTGCGTTATTCTGTTCCTGACTTCATCGTTCGTGATGTGATCTTTGTAGGAGATGCCCAAGAGTCTTGGAAAGCATGTCACCTCAGTGGACTGTATTCTTTTTTCTGTCACAGCTGTTAAGGTCCACGACTCGCATGCGTACGAGAATACTGATGTCACCAGGGTACGTATTAGTCTGATTTTTCAGCCGAGTTCAATAGTCTGGTGCTTTCAGATGTATCTCAGTTTTGTCAGTGCTGCTGCTGTTCTCTTTGCCTGTTCCTAATTGTTGTAGGTCCATGTGTTCCTCTACCACCACTTTTTCTCTTCCGACGACTGTTCCTTGTGTCATAGTTTCCTCAAGACCACGGATTTCTTACATTTTCTCTTCTCCACAGTTCTTGAAAGGTCTTCCTGAGAGCAATTGTGCTGTACGATGATCTTGGAGAGAACTGACACACTCAAAATCTTTCTCTGGTATCTCATCTCTAGTGCTTATATTTACATATATTTTCAGTTGTGTCTCATCTATCAACGTCCAAGTCTCGCGATTATAATCAAAATAGGAAGACGGAGCATAAAAGTATAGTTTGTTGATGACTTAAAAAAAAAAAAAAAGCAGTTAAAAACAGAAATTCGCCAGTTCTATTTAATTTTTAGCTTATCATATCTACAAAAGGCTGTATGTGTCGAGAGCGAGACTTCCAAACCATGAGAATGATATGATTGCCCTCAGCCAGTTTATTCATTGTGTTATTGACTGATGTGGATTCCGAGGAGGAGTAAAGGTTGGAAAAGACAGTTTAGCGGCCGGCAATTGTAACCAGCTACTATACGGATTGCTGGTCAAATGGAAAAAAACATTTTTTTAAAGTCTAATATACAACATTTTTGTGATTAATGTGTGTAAAGGGCCGACGATGTAACCAAAAGGAGACTAAGAGAATAGGCTAACACAGACTATGTGTGATCAAGCGCTATAGTCAGTCCTTGTGGATGTTGCCTTCACCACCATTAAAACAATGCCAGACAACAAGCGACACTGGGTCTTGTCATTGAACTGTTACAATGTGTGTGCTCAACATTAAGATAATATTTGCGCTGTGTCCTAACAATAAGTACCTAAGGACACGGTGTGGGTGTTGTCTTCTTTAAACTCCCCTTTTTGCAGCGCTTTGATGGTTTCCGAACTGGTCTGGCTGGTCAAGCAGACAAAACATTCTAGAATGTATATTCACGTTTTGGCAGCTCTTAAACTCTAAAACCTATGAGAAATCGTCACTCTTTAACAGTTTGCCTTGAAATTTTAGACACAAGCATTGTCATTAACGATGGTAGGAAAAATTATCTATATTATATTTTTTTATTTTAAGAAAAGACAGCAATAATTACTGTTAATCTTCTTGAAGTTGTGCCTGTTAGGTTTGTATTCTTTACTTTTCTTGTTCACACAAGGTATATTATTATCTCGAAAAAGCAAGAAATTGGGTAGCAGCCAAATGTGAAATTACAAATATGCCTTATTAGCTTAAATGGCCTTTACATATTCTTCGTTTTTAATTTGCTAAATAACAAAGTTAACGTATATTAAATATTTCGGCAGTACTTTTATTATCTCGTGGATGATGAAAAGCTTACAATATGTCCACTTTAATCTTCACAGTCAATATCTTTTTTTAAATCGAAATATGCAAAAATGCTGCTAATGATGATTCCCTCTACTAGACCTCAGTGCAAAATCCCCGCAACCACCTTGTAAACTTCGCTTACATTAACGGCGTTGAAGGGGGCGGGACTTAGCGTCATCTGACAATCAAAATTTGCCTTCAAAATATCGAGTCAATGTATTTATTTGATGAGGAAGTGAGCAAAAATGATTCGAATTCAGATAATTAGAATGTTTATGAAAAATAGAATTGCATAAATATCGATTGTTTCAATGTTTGTATATTTTTGTTTATTTTCTTAAATTATTTTTATTATTGAGTCATTGATTATTTCTTGATTTATTATTATTATTAAATGCTATGTGTTTTATAGGTAAGATGTGCTAAACACTTACTACTGCCTGCCAATACCATACAATATCCCAGACAAAATTACTCGCCCACAGCATTTAACAGCAACCTCGCTGTGGGTAACACTGTGACAGGGTCTCCTCCTGTCTTCCTTCCTCTTGTGTAGTTCGGCCCCGCCCAATGCCATACCGACGAAACACCTTTCGGAAGGCTGTGGCAATAGTTTATCGTTACCTCAGAATTAAACTTTCTTAACTACAAGAGTTTTGTGTTGTAGATAAGACAATGATATTCTAGGATGACGTTGTGTCCACACTCAGTCCAGATCCCAACCGTGACTCACAAAGATGCATATTTTGCTCAAGTTTCATTACACAAGCTCGCTCATGTTGTTAAACTGTTTCTCTTTTTGTCTGACATAGTGACGTTTGGCATCTTGTAGAAAGATCTATTTTACACCAAAAGCAAAGGAGATTCAGCATATGACGTAGAAATGTTTCAAGATATTTGAATGAATTCTGCAAGCTCTTTATAACTATAGATTCAGACAGTATAATTTCCATATCCCCCCCCCACCCCCACACAGATACACACTGAGGTCCGGGGTTTCTAAGTAGGCTCTCTGCTCCCACCTGCAGTCGGTGTAAGCCCGTCATGGATGGGGTGTCTCCCATTGAGTGCCATCCTCGACATTCCAGGGGAGACATCTCTTCTCTCTCTCCTTGCTTCTGTCCTCTGTCCTGCTTTCTTTCTTTTGTTCTTCTTGACGTGCAAACGAACGTATCTTACCGTGTTTGACACAGTATAAGAGCAATCGCGCTGATGTGTCGTTAAACCCTAACACAAACAAACAAATCAATATTTCAAATAAATGTTTCTGGAAAGGGAAGGGGGATGTGTGGATTGAAAGGGGGGGGGAGGCGGCGGTATCTTAAAATTGGATACTCATTGTTATACAGTGAATTTCTTCTTTATTATTATTATTATTTTATTATTGTTATTATTGTAGTCTGTATTTTCCCCCAAGGAAACTTATAAGTTTGAGACAACGAAACAAATACAAATATGAAAAATGCTATTTTATACCATGCAATACTTTTCCAGACATGTAGTAAAATCATGAAAATAAACCACTGCATTTTTTGTTCATACTGAACTGAAAAATGTTTATATGACATGGAAACGTACGATGCATAATGAGAAAGAACTTTAAAGTGAAAAGTTCAAAAGGTTAAACAGAAAGAAAAAGGAAAAGGTCTTCTGTTTGAAAAAACATTTAAGATGGTGAAGTTCCCGTTGTAACCATCTGATTGACAGGCATTTCTGAGATGTGTTATACTATTTTCTACAAGCCTACATTAAATTAAAAATGTGGTCAAACTTGTCGACTGTTAAAACAAAAAAAGGCAAGAAATTAAATAGGCTTAGATGACGAGCAGAACAAAGAAAAGGATAATAAGAAAATTCGAAATGCGAAGAAGAAAATATAACAATCTAAGTTTGTAAACCCGAAACGGTAGAAGTGAATTTGAAAACGATGACACTGTATTTTGATGTAAGTAAGCATGTTCTAAGTAATTGCTGGCTGAGTGGCAGTGATTTGGCTAAATGAAATTCATACTAGCATTTTGTACAGTCGATACTTAATGTCTGTTTCTCTATTTTTCCCTAACTTAGAAAAGAATGTCTTGCAAAAAAAATAAAATTGAAGGCTACGAAAGAAAAATCTGTTTTGGAACAGATGGCAAAGTCACTGATTAAATTTCTGACGTCTGTTGTTTGTTTAACAAAGGGAAAAATCTAAAGAGATAAGTTGAATGGGTGTGTGTGTGTGGGGGGGGGGGGGCAGGTGACGGGACAATGACAGGTCCCTTGTGAGATTGTTCAATCTGTCAGTTCGCACTCCCGCCCTGGAATCTGAAATTAGTAACAAGCGTTCGTCTACATGTTATTGTTTGTTTTTCATCAGTGTCCTCATTTACTGCATGTTCAAAACAAGCCAGTGCCTCTAATAGTTTTTTTTTTCTAATTATAAATGTAGGAAGGTAGTGAAGGTTTATTAAAAAGTATGTCGACGATCATTAACCAGAAATAAAAATGTATGTACGTGTATGCTTTATGATTTTTGGATACAACATCGTCTAAATGTCTGCCCCTCTGTCATTGTAGTTTTAAATTCAGTTTTGATCTGGTTCAAAGAGACTTCACAGAGAACATAATGAAATAATGTATCACATAAGAATATTTTGCAAAATGAACACGTTTTGATTCGATAACAAAGACAAAGAATAATATATAACAAACAACAAATGGTCTGAATTATGTTGTTATCTGGTCTTTATTCAGTGTATCTCAAAGATTTACAGCCCTCCTTGTTTTACAATGACGACACTGAAACCATGAAACAATTAGTTCCCTGATTTCTGGTGATCCTGTTCAAGGCAGAATTCTCGGTCTTGGTAATTCTGGGCCTTTGCTATACGTCTGAAATAGAAGGATTGAATGACGAGAAGCGCATTCTCAGAATGATGTTCTTTAGTTATATATATAAAAAAAAGACACATCCACATAGAATCAGAATTATTGGCTGAACCCAATGAACATATCATCCCAGAAGTTATGGACGATACATAAATTGTGCTCATGTTAAAAGAGGAGAATGATCACACACTGCACAAATTTTGTCAGGAGTACTGAAAGTAAGCCATGCAGGAAGAGACTGTTATAATGAATATTTGGGTGGCTTTTGTTAGTAGCTCTTATGTTTTAAACATTTCTACCCCTTCTCCCCTTCTCATCCTTTTTCTCTCTCGTTCTCTCCATTGTTGTCCAGACAATATCTTCCGTTGGGATAGACAGAAGAAACGGTGATATGCAGAATAATTCCTCGTCTGTCGCTACAACAGAACAATTCTAATGACATTTTCAACATGGGATCTATTCTTAAAAATAGTCATTTGCAGAAAACCACCCTTTAAAGGATGGTGAAAATCAGTATTCCTCTGTTCTAATAGCCATATTCTGAAATGCAACTTTATAGCCGGAAACTAAGCGAGCAAAATCAATCTTAAACTAGCTTAATTTCATAGAGGAATTAGAAAATTTGCTGCATAAGGCTTGAAAGCTGAGTTTTTGTATTATGCCGAGATTCAATATAAAAGAAAATGTCTTAGACTTTACTTATTTCTCTCAAAATTAGCGATTTTGTTCAGCTTTTGCAGCTATAGAGAATAATAGCACGTATTTGAAATAGCCAAACACGCACACTTTGATCAAGGCAGGAAAGAACCTCAGTGGTGACTACAACAACAGTGGCAAATATTTATGGAGGGACATAGAGAACTAATCCTCTGTAGAGAGACAGTGCAGGACTATATGTTGTCCATTTTATATGAAGCAGGACTGATGGTGGTAAGTGAGAGAGGGAACACTGGTGAAAATAAGGAAATGAGGTTGTATCAAACAAAACGTAATCTATTGTCCTAGACAGCACTCATACTGTGAAACTGCTAGTCCTACTGTTACGGTTGTTTTGCACAAAATTTTCTTGTTTCTTCTCTCTTGCTGATGGTGTTGTTCATTTTTGTAACTGCCTCTTACATATTACAAACTGGACAACCAAATATTTTATTATAATTATTTCCTTTGGCCAGTACAAGACGTATAACACAAGCATTGTAAAGAAGGTAACTAACAATAAAGTGAATATTTTTTTTTTTTTTGCACCACATGTTTCAAATAATAAGAGAAAAAGTGATTTTCTCCTTCTGTGCAATGCTTGCCCTACACCTCTTGTACTTTGCCAGGGGAAGTAACCTAGCTGGCTGAAAAAATGGCTCAGTACCTTTGTTTTTTTTTTTTGCCAACAGTGAGAGGACTGATAGCTGTAGCAATCTGAAAAGCATCGGCCCGGAGGTCATCCTACGTGGGAAAGGCGAAAACAAAAGGTGATAGGTACATGGGGTATGTCTGTATCTCTGATAATTGCCCTGCAATGGATTTGTTCCGACCAAGAGAACGGCTAGAAATCCCCCTCTTATTTTAGTTGGGGGGGGGGGTACAAACACGGAAAACTGTTCACTGTCATTGACATAGAAAACACAAAAATGCACGAGACCGGTGGCAAGTGTTCTCGGATCTCCTGGTAGAGCAGTAACAGACATAGGTGAGATTCTATTTTAAGCAATAAATATAAGTGACTATTCTATTTTAAGCACGGGGGTACATGTACTTCGCCGGGGATTTCCAGGTTTTTGCTGAGTCGAATATGATCTATTCTAACCGTTTTAAAAATATGTGATGCAAATAAACCTCACTAAGTGATCTATACTCATCGCAGCAAATCAGCCTTATTCTTAGTTCTTATATACTATCCAAAGCTGAGATGAGAGAGAATACAGTTCAGATGTCTAGCTGGACATCATTATTTCCTACAAGCGGAGCGACCGCAGCGTCGACACTGAGGGCAGCGCAAAGAGCAACAGTCCAAGTGTTGTCCTACAGTGGGTGAAACACATAGATATGCTAAGTATGGTCAACATTCACATTTATCTTTGACAAAAAAAAAAAAAAATTATATTCTTTGAATTATAACTTTATACTTGAATTCTTGGTTCTACTACCATGTCTCGGCATGTTTGTTTGGAGTGCACTTAAAATATATATATTATATATAATCACGAATCAATTTCATATCCATTTGCATCAGATTCATGTAGGATAATATAGTTCAGACTGCTTTTGTCACCAATTTTAAGGTGAAATATTAGAGTCTGCTGAGAAGGGAACTGAGGTATCAAGTTAGTACAGCACTCACGACGCGCTTTATGTCTCATGGTGAATTATGAAGGACTAATAGCAGAGGAATAGTAGTTAGTACAACCTGATTATTATTCTACCTGTTGTTGTTTTTCTTAAGTCTTTCAATCCTAAGAAAGTAGGATTATCTCGGCTTTTAGAAGTTGCCATTTTTTTAATTTTTTTTTTTTTTTTTGCTGAGAAATTTTGTGGGTAGTAATTTGGAATTTGGAAATTTTGTCCTGACAGCGGCAATCAGCCTACTCTTCCATCGATTTTCAACTGCCAAAGGTTCTTTAACGTGCGTAATGTACACACGGGACCTCCGAAATATATTCGCCCTTATCCGAGAAGGCTAGACGTCGGG
>JBCAUA010831494.1:0-14149 GCA_038406235.1 Peronia verruculata
GTGCTATTTTTCTATCCGTTACTCAATCTCAATCTATCAATCTATCAATCTATCTATCTATCTATCTATCTATCTATCTATCTATCTATCCCTCCCTCCCTCTCTCCCTCCCTCCTTCCCTCCCTCCCTCCCTCCCTCCATCCATCCATCCATCCATCCATCCTGCCTCTCTCTCAAAAACACATATCCACAAAATGGAAGAATATATGCACAATACTATCGAGAAAAACACTGACAATAAAACAAAGAGAAGAGCCATCACTTACAGCCCCAGCCCCACCAGCCACTGTCTCATAGTAACCCACATTCTCATCTCCAAAGGTGACGTTGTTCATACAGCCCTGAAATACAATAACAACAACATCAACATCAGCATGACAGGTACACAGACAATCTGCTCTGTTGTGGACACTAAGAATGTTTGTACTAAAGTATGTCCAATGAGAACATTGAAAGACAAGTGATCAGGTCATCATACACTCCATCTGATCCAATGCCTAATACCTTTCTATAAAAAAATACCAAGATCAGCACAGGATAATACTTTCCCTACAACAAAATGCAGAGGCTGAAATGTCTTACCATCTCTGGTAAGCCTATATAAGATAACTGGCTCCTTGTACTTCCATATTTAAATCATAACACAGCAGCATGACAAGTTAAAAAGTTCAGTCACTTTTAAAGACTTTTCTGTCAGATATTCTTAATATAAAACAGCAGCGGGGGTCAGCCTATCTGTTGTTCTAGATTGCCCACTTTGAAAAAGACAGATTACCATCAAGTACTGTGCGGCAAATGTTTCACTATGTTCATTTGAGATGCAATTATTGATGCACTGGAGACATATTGCACGAGTGATGAAGGACAATCATGTTCATTCCTGTAGATTTCCTACATGGTACATGTATATGGCAGATGTGTCTCATAGTAATAACAATAATAAAAACAACAGAGGATTTATTTATACAGTGCAGAACAAACTTTAAGCACTTTACAATCTGTTACTACACTGGCAGATCAGATGGCAACACTCAATAATATATTCTCAGCTTCCTGCGAAGTATACAAAGCAACAGCCTGCTTGGTGTTCATATCCTGATGAATCTAACAATAACATTTCCTGGTTATAGTTGAATCCCTATTTTAACCTGAATCATGTCAGGAAACGTCTATAAATTGTCTACCTCAAGGGCAAAATGATTGGACCTGTCAGGATTTGAACCCAGAATTATTTGATCCAGAGTCCAAGGGCTAATTCACTCGGATGACACAGATATCACTGTTGTATGAATTCACACGATATGAAACAGACCTGGGAGGCAGAGCAAGTACCAAATGCCCTGAAGACTACGTCCACAATCCTCTGTGATGTCAACACATTTCCTCCCACCACAGCTGCTTGCTCTGAGGGGTCAATGATACTGCCTTTGGGCATCACCACTTTGATAGGGGCCAGGCAACCCTATGTAAAATGTACCAGTTTTTGAATTTCATGACATAAGGGACAGAATCAATCACATCCACTTCTTGAAAGCTAGGACAGCAAATACATTTATACTGAATCACCAGTTCAAGCTCGTATAAGTTAGCCAATATGCTTAAGTCAATGAAAACATGAACTCCCTAGTTGATACAGAAATGAAAACTAACAATAGAAAACAATATTTATAATAGATTTATCTCTAGGAAGACAACAGAATGAAAAGTCAGTGATGAAAAGGTAGAATTACAGTTGAAACACATAATATACGAAGTAACTGCATAATATGCAAATATGCATAAATAGTATCTTTTCTGGAAAAAAATATATTTAAAAAGTGAGATGATGCGAAACTAAGCAGGGAAGAACTATATAATTCGGAATCAAATATACACAAAGTAAATTAACAAAAAGGAACTATACAACAGACAAAGAATGAAAAACTGTCATACAGCATCATAGAGCACATAGGACATGAAAGAGAAGAGCACCTATCTACTATGTAATCTACTACATATGTAATGTGAGACTAGATCTACAGTCAAATCAGATATTATATGGCTCACCTGGTTGAGAGGTACATCATGTCCAACCATACACCTCATACAGTAGATGATAGCAGACAGGGTGATGGCTCTTGGAGCATTGGTGTTACCATGGACCTGGTAACCTGTTCCTGTGAAGTCAAACACTGCTGTGCCCTGGACAGGGAAAGATAGAGAGACAAGTTAGTAGATGTATATATCATATTCTGTTACAGATCTTTTCATGATGAAGGATAAGAAACTTGCAGTTAGCAGGATATAAGCCTGAATGTCTGTCATCAATAAGCCAAACAAGGCTGTATCCTTAATGGAGGGGGAGAGAGAGGGAAGTGTCAATGAGGTCACATTAAAAAGAACTTTAATGATCTCCTATCAAACTCTTATATGATTACAACTGAGAAAATTTCAGCAAGTGTAACACTGATATTATGAACTAGATAATCTATAAAATCGAAATGCCTGTGCTCTTTGTAAAAGAAAAAGTCAGTGAGAACACATAAAACAATTAACATCATCCTCCCGCACAGACCTCACAAAGCGATCGCCGAGAAAATTATAGCTTGTGCGTGCTAATGTTATTATGGATAAGTCTACATTAGTAAAAAAAAGCCCTTGTATCCTCCAACATAAAGTTGTCAAGTACTACCACAACTTCAACTATTTTTTCAATAAATTTTACAAAAAACATGTATTGCATTAAGTCAAATTAGAAATTGGCTAACATTTTCAATCACCAATAACAAATATCATATGTTGGTTCATTCAGTAACAGTGTTTTTTTTTCACTGAGGCCACATATGACTCACCTCTTTCTCATCAATATCCACAGTCAGGCAAATCTTGGTCCCGTGATCCATAAAATCTTCTGCATACAGCTGTGTTTTCCCACTCCTAGCTTTGGTTTTTCTGGCAATCTCTCGCAGCATATCCTTGACTGCAACTTCTGCATTTTCCTGAAACAAAATAGTATCATGGAAAAAGTCAATGCAATTGAAGACAAAATATAATCATCAATGAAAAATGCATTCAAATTAAAATTCCATAGCTTCCAGAAACAAAATAATGATTCTCCATCACAGTTCATAATTTTTAAATGAGTTCCTACAGCCAAGAGCCATCTTACAAAGACTGGGTGCTGTAAATGGAATTAAATACAACAAAATGAAATTGCTTATACAATTCTTGTTTTTTAACACATCCAGGAACTGAATTGTAAATATTTATCAAGTTTTGTGATTATTTCATGACTGCCTTTCTTCATTCCTAGTATAAAATAGCAAGATAATCTGCAATCTCACAGATTCTGGAGATTAATTTACTCTTTATCTTCATGCTCACCTGGATATATTTCATGTAAGCCTGCACCACTTCAAGACCATACTCATTGATCAGTTCTGTAATCAGCTTGATGCCCTGATGAATGTAAACCAAAAAAAAAAATGTTCAGTAACTAACTAACTGACTGAATGACTCACTGACTTACTAACTAACTGACTACCTGACTAACTACCTACCTACCTACATAACTGATTGACTGGCTGACTGACTGACTAATTAACTAACTACCATAATAAATAAATAAAAGCATTTGAGACTGTGACAACAGGTTAGTTTCCTTTGTTCATTGTTTACATCATGACCATGAACACTCTGAAAAAAGATTATAAAATTTGTTTCCTTAGAATCTTCATTCATTTAAGTTCACAATTTGACAAAAGATAAAAATGAACTAAACTAAGAGAAATGAAAAACACCTATTTAATTAAAGTGTATTGAATGTGATGATCTGAACAGAAGGCAACAGGTTCCAATCTCCTGTCAAACCCTCATTGACACTTAAGTTTGAGATTGTATTAACAGAAGTAAATTTCTGAGTTATGTCATAAAGACAAAACACTAGATTAAAAATAAAGGTAGAAGATGACAAAAAAGACACTGAGTAACCTAACTACACCTATAGAGTAAAAAAACAGAAAGATGTGACACAAACTGTTGCCCAACAATTATATCATTGTAACTACAACATAAAACTGTTGCAGCTACGACAAGTTAATTCTGGGGTGACAAAATGGTAATTTAGAAGCTGAGAAGTGACCTTGTGGTTGGCTGCCACCTGAGCCTTGAGATCACTGAGGTTATCATGCAAGTTCCTAGTGCCACTGCTACCTGGGTACTTGGCTGGGTCATTGAAGGCCTGGATCACCTCTGTCATAGAGAACAAACAAACAGCTATATGTAGTAACTGGAGGCCTGGATAACTTGGTCTTACAGAAAGAAGGTGGATGTATATATGGTCAAAGAAGGTTTGAATTTCCTCTGTCATATAAAACAAAAGTAAAAGTATATGCAATCATTGAAGGATCAATAGCCTCTGTCTTATAGAACAAACATACATGTATATGTCATTGAAGGCCTGGATAATCTCTAGCCTAGAGTATGAACATATGGACATATGTAGTCACTGAAGACCTGCATAATCTGTATCTTATAAAACATCCATACATGTAGATATAGTCATTGAAGATCTGGATAATCTCAGTCCTAGTATACATTATTTTTCACGCTCTAGTTTTATAGCTAGAATTCAACCTTTAAAAAAAAAAAAGGAAAAGCCAAAATTTCATAATTCCTACTGCTATCTTTGCCTCAAACAATAATGTAAGTAAACTAGCTATTGTCCAAATAGTAATGGGTATGACAAAAATTATTTCAGCCTTTTTCTAAAAAAAAAAATATCACAAATACAATTACACTCAGGTTCTACCCTATGATAACAAAGCAAAGGACCAAAAGTTCCATCAAAGCATAACAAAGTGTTCAAAATGAATACCTTTTTCTTTGAACTCTCCACCTTCTACAAGTTTGAATGACTTAAAGACAGCACCTTCCTGGTAGATGGATGTTGAGTGTGGTGGCATGGAGCCTGGAGTTATGCCCCCTATGTCTGCATGATGTCCCCTGCTGGCCACAAAGAAAACAGGTCTCGATTGGCCTTTGAAGAAAACCTGGGCAATGGAAGAATTATGGATAGTGTATTCTTCACACTAAGATTAGAATGTTGGCTAGTGATATACAAACCTTCAATCCATAATACCCAAACATCTGACAGGCTCAACATTCCTTATCGTGTAGGCTAACCTCTATACTTTTCCCTCTATATTTTTGTGAAGTTTCCAAGCTTTATTTTACCTCACAAACTGAACTCCCTCATGGAAGAAAGCATGTTTTAGTTAGACCAAATGGTCCATATAAAAAAAGCCATCTAGAAATCAGATATAACTTGGTTCCAGCTTGTCTGATGAAAACTAAATAACATTGTATGTTCTTAATTTCATCTGAAACATTTTTTTTTTTCCACAGGTAATTTTCTGAATTCTCCTGGTAGACAGAATTCTAAAGGCAGGATATACAGTGTGGGGAGTTCTGCTAAGTGACTGTCTTACTGGTGTAATGACTGTAAGGTCAGGTAAATGACTTCCACCAGCTTCTGGGTGATTGCTGAGTATAACGTCACCATCTTGGAAATTGTCTCCCAAAGTTTTCATCTGGAACATAACAAGCATAAAATTTGTCATGTGGCAAAATGAAATGGTAAAATTGTGCATGTACAGGATGACTGCTGTTGGACTAACAGGAAAAGAGCATGCTTAATTTTGGTGAGAAAAGTATTTAGTGAAATTACACTCACTTGAAGGTCAGCAAATGCCGTTGACATCTGATTCACTTCACCTGGTTGGGCAAAGAAATATTGATCTACACTGTCAAATTACACAGGAAGAGAGAAAAAAAAAAGAAGCATCTCCAGATATGTATTTAACAAGAACATCATGCTAGTTAATGACTGACTTTTACCTTGTAAAATTTCTGTCATTTCTCTCCCAATAGCTAGATAAAAACCAACAAGTTGTGGTAAAATTTTATCTTGACCCTAATTCAGTTCCATGTCGACACAGCTACACAGAAGCCAACAAGTTAGCAGTACGTTACTGAGTGAAAACAGACCTGATACTGGACAGTTTCTTGCATGGCTCCGAGATGTACAGGAATATGGGGTGCATTAGCTACCAGCCCACCATCAGGACCAAACATGGCACAGCTAAAGTCCAGACGTTCCTGAAAGAATGTTACTCATTATGTGAACAACATCATCTCAAACTCCTACAAAATGTCATACAGTTTGAGGCAGAGCATACATTATTTGTGTCATTCTATCTGTGGAAGTACTCTCAAGGTATGCCCATTCAGAATAAAATTCGTTATTCCCTTGGTTTGTTTGTTTTAGCCAATTTATTAAATATTGTGGTTGCTTTTTTTTTTCTTCTATCAAAGAACAAAATAATGACAAGCATGTTGACAAAAACTCAAGACCCAACTAGATCTGTAAGTTATCTGTTAAAGTATTGCATAGTCGGTGAATCTCTACACCCTGTATTTTCCTCCTTGATGCCTATCTTCTCATACACTATTAAAAAATTATAGCCCTTCACAACTAATTTGATTTAAGTTTGGAAAGGTATCTTGCAAGCAAAGTGCAAATGATATTAAAAACCACAACAACAACAACAACAAAAATATTAATAATTACAGTAAATACTTTAAAAAAAAAAAAAAAATCATACTACTGTCAGTGACTGTTAGCTTGTATACAATACTTATAATATCTTACTTTAACATCAAGCCAGGCCAAGGAAGACATGGATAGATTTTTATAGGTGCTCTATTTGTTGCAAATCTATGTTTCCTTCACCCCATGAGAACTTCAGTATGTGGTGTGGTAAAGCCCAGAATCCTGGCTATGTCCAGTCTGTTTACTCACCTTGATATTGGTTGATATGGATGTTCTTTGTAATACTCTGTTGATGTGACACACAAAAAAATATGCAACACAAAATATTACTTAACTAAACAAATAGATAAAAATAACAGAATTTAAACTCAAACATTAAATATGACAAAGCACAAATGAAATATATAGTCGGAGAAATGAAAATGACTTCTCTGTATTCTGTATCTGAGGTCACATCACGGACAAACTTCTGCATTGGACGTTACTAAAGAGCCCACAATTTTCACACCTTTCCTAAAGAAAAAACAACCAATGTTTAGCTGTTATAATGACATTAACTCTAATTTCTGACACACAACCCCACCCTCTTCTTACTGCCATGATTTGGACACCATCATGGTTCTGAAGTTACCACCTCACCTGCCCATCTGCTCAGCTGTGCTCATGAACCTGTGAGAGAAGATGGAGAGCTGGATGGCGTCCAAGTCTGTGCCCACCACCTTCTTGTTTGCACTGCCCACCTTGATCCTAACGTCTCCCTGTGGTGTGATCTCTGCCACACAGTTGGGCTCCACCAGAATCGTACTGCAAAACAACATCAACAAATGCTGGCATCATTTGGGACAGCAAAACAAAAGCAAAAAAAAACAAAAAAACAAAAAGCATGTGCACAGAAAAGGATCTTATACAAGCCTGAGCAAATTGATGACCAAACAAATGTTACACCACACATAAAAATTCCACTAAAATGTTGCTATACTGTCTTCATGAAAACAGATCCATGGTTTACGAGGAGACAGGGGATGATAAATTGGATAACCAAAGAATATTAAAAATTCATTACGAATAAATCACACCAGACTGACCAGCCATTCCCATTCAGGATGTACAGTATAAAAGGATGTCAACAGGTGGTCAAAGACCATAACAGAAGACATCATTCAGAGGTCAGAGTTGTGTTAAACATGTCAATACTGTATGACACACCTGTTCTTATCTATAATGATGGCAGGTCCCTTAGCCTGGTGACCAGCAAAGAGATTTTCCAGCAGGTAGACATCCGTGTTCAGGCAGCCTTCCTCAAAGTAGCAGGGAACCGTCTGAGATGATGACAAAAAAAGTCCCCTATTTTTACATTCAATCATTGAAATGGCTGGAAAGACACTGAATTGATAAGACTGAAGAAATGTCCCAAATGTAAATGGTCCTACCACTCAACAACTCAACAACAGGTGTTAAAGCCTACAAAGGTACCTGTTACAAGCTGAGCATCTCTCATCACTGGCAATGATCAACTACGAAATAAACAATATTTTTATGGAACAAGGGACAAAATTCTGTGTCAACATGACGCAAGTTCATCAGTTTACTGCATCAACATCTACAGCCCTATGTGTCAGGAATTGCTATGTCATTTGTTTGCTGTCCTCAGGGTTTAAAATGATAGAAGAAACTGCTGAGAAGTTAAGTATGATGAAACTTTTGTGGTTTTGGAAAAAAAAAAAAGATATTATTTTAGGCCTGCCTGCAAATATAACTGCAATCTCATAAACTGAATAAAACTGCCCTGACTTGTACAAAAATAAACAGATCTAGGAACAGATCAACTTGCTCCTTGATTTAGCACAAGAATTAAAACAGACATTTCAGAAAAAAAAAAAAAATTCACCTTCTCTGTCTTAGGTGGTCCGGATGCTTTTGGAATTTCTGTGTCGGACGCTGCCTGAGATTTGCCCACACCCCTCACACGGATATCATCCACATAGGTATCACGATCCTTCAGAGTGAAACCAAACTCTGTATTGTATCTATTTATGGATGGAATGAACAGACATGATTCATTACTATTTTTTTCACTTTAACTTATGCGAAAAAAATAAAGGAAGGGAAAATTAACTAAAACGTTAACCACAACATCAACAAAAAATAAAGTGATCTGATATCTTTCCATGTGAAACCACATGATGTGAACTGATGGATAATGAAGGATAAAACAGAAATTATGACATCCTGTACAATAGCACAATAGCAGAGAAACATGCCCAACAATACTGTCATGAAGTAAACTCAAAGTAACATTTGACATAAATGAAATTAGAGAGGAGAGAAAATGAGAGAGCAAGTGGGAGTGAGAGAGGGAGAGAGACAGAAAGAGAGAGAGAAAAAAGAAATGAAAGAGTACCTGTTGATGAAAGCTGCATAGAAGTCTCCATAAGAACTTGTGTCCTTTCTGGCTGGGCTGTGTGCTGTACACATCAGAGCGCAGTCTGTGCCCTGGTAGCGCAGGTGGAGAAAGGGTTGGACCTCAATGTGTTGACTGCACATACAAAAACTGAGACATTACCTGACAGTTTGGATGTAATGGAACTAAATCACAAGTGAAAACAAAATGACAATAGAAGATAAATGTGCATAACTGAACTGATAATAGAAAAACAGATGAAAAGTTCAAGGAAAGAGCAATGGAGGAAAACAGAAATGGACTGTCAACATCACAGAGTGGGCTAGAGAAAACTCTTCACAAACCTAGACACAAATGCACAACTACAATTAATAGAAATCTTTATATGTCGATCTACCATGCAGTGTCCTTATGATCCTGGATGATTGAGAAGGCAATTACTGTTACCGTAATACCACTATAGAAAGCCAATCTATTGACTTGCCTGTCAAAACCTTGTCTCTTCAGCTCTTGCCTGCATTCCTCCTCTAGTACAGAGATCCTAGTGTCAATTTGCTTGAAATTCTCTGCAACAATACCAATTCAAGGTTATCCCTCTAAATACCTTCATAGATGTGTAAAAACCAGAGAGTTGTAAGTCTGATATATCAGAAACTATCTCGTCATATAATACAAAATAATCTGTCAAAACACTGTGCTACATAACAAATACATCTATCAAAAAATAAAGTACAAAATCTTTTCAAACTACATTTCCTACTTTATAATTTATTTTTGAATTTTACAATTTTCATAAAAAAAATTTATAAATAAAATTGTGGCAATCTTGTTTCACTTTCACTGGACGACTGATCCATAAATTACATATGCATTGTATCAAAACTGTCAAGATTCTATCATTTTCCATCACTGTCTCATCCTACTTATGAACAAAAGGTACAAGAAAAGAAGGACCAACAATTTTTTTTGAAGGGATGAAACCTGCAACAGATGGAGACGACTGGTGCAGGAGGCAACTTGATGACCCAGATAAAGTACAAGGCAACGAAGAAGAAATATGAATGTAAGCAGTGGCAAGAAGATAAGAAATCCTTAGACTTACCCTTGCTGTATGTCACAGCACAAGGTTCCTGTGCCTCATATACCACATCTGCCAGGGCCATGCCATAAGCTGAGAGAATACCAGCATATCTGTCAATAAATAAAGAAATATAACAACAGTAACGATATCCATTATGTAAAGTGGCCCTCAGTTCTGTTGACTGTTTCATCTCTTAACCATCTCTCTCCATCTCTCAAGGTTTTTGGGCAGTTTCAGGGTGTCACTGTGCCTGAGGTCCATAAGTCAGATGTTATCTTCCCACCTCTTGCATTGCTGCCTCTCCTCTGTTCTTTGCAGGCATGTTTTGGCGAGATCAGATGTTCATGTCACATGCCTCAAACCTCTTCAAATTCCTTCTCTTGATTATCAGAAGGATATCCTCAGATGGATCAATGGCTTATTATATTCTCTCCTTCACTTCTTTGTTGGTGACATGATCTTTGTAAGGATATAACAATCAAAGAAATCATCATTTCTTTTTGGTGTCAATGTCACCTTAATGAAAACATTAAATCTCTCTATTTCTTTGTCTTACTTTTCTTACATAGCATTTTTACAGATATGACCTATGTTTGTACTGATTTAATCAGACTTCAGTTTGAAGGTAAAGAGAACTGGTAATTAACTGTAAGTGCAGAAAAAAAAACACCAAAAACATTTTGGACCAAAAAGTGATAGTTATGATCCAAACAACTGATTTACCTATTTCAAACTGTGATATCACAATTTGTGCTCAAGTAAACATTGTCATGCTCATACAATAACTGACATCATTCTCTGGTCAAGCTGTGCTCAGACCACAGCTCCACAGCTTCAATAAAAGCATGTGCCAGCTATATGCAGAAAAACTTTCGTCAAGTAATGTGAAATAAAAACGTTTTTCTCACTTTTCTCAAAATAGCTCAAAATTACTTTTATTTTTCCAAGTCACATCTTACTACATCATTGTCCTTGTCAACAAAAACAAAAACCTCTTGCAACTGTTCACAAACTCTAGGGGGATTCTATAAACTGAATACTGGAAGAAGACACTTACTTGTGAATGAAGACCTCTTGCATGCCCAGGGATCGTGCAATGGCACAGGCATGTTGACCTCCAGCACCACCAAAGCAAGCCAAGATGTGACGCGATGTGTCATAGCCTTTGGCCTGTAACAACAAACATAAATATAGGAGTCATTGTATCTGTTTAGCTCTCTCCCAAAGAGCTAAAAAACAAACCAAAAAAAAATATATATATATATATATCTGTAGAACTGGACCCAAAAGATTTGATACGCTCCTTGATCAAATTTGTTAAAATTGGTTGTCTTTGTTATTCTTGGCTGATATTGAGTATTTTCATGGAAGGTATTTAAGAAACACAAATAGAGTTATCTTAAATTTGTATTCTTATGCTCATTACACAATGACATATGCAGGTATCAGTAACCTTTCTTCAGTTCAGAAACTACAATCCACTAGAAATCCCCTATTGCACAAAATATTTCATGAAGTTCAACTGGAATGTTTTGGTGTGCAAGAATGAACAAGTTTAATAAAAAAAAAATTAACTATTGATGAAAATGAAATTCTGCAGAAAATATGCATCGTATTCCTGTAGAATTGTAATTATTCTTCACATGATAAATGGATAACAGAAAAGATCAGCTAACATGTGGTCAGTTTACCTATGCTTACAGGTTGTTTATTTTGTAATACTTGATTTCCTGGTAATTAAGTGCATTTTATTTATGTTTTGACATTTGAATGTCTGTTAGAAAATACTTGATCCTCTACAGAAAGCAAGCAGGGCAAATTTTGTCAGTAAAAATAAACAAAATTAAAGAATAAGTGCCTAGGACAAAATTAGACAGCATACCTGAGTAAGAGCTCTGATGGGTCGACACATGGTCTCATTGGCAACACGTATAAAGCCCAGGCCTACATCTTCTTTTGTCATTGGTGTGAACGTAGATTTGTCCTCTGCCTGATCTTGTAAAAACTCATTTACCTGAAGACCAAGAGTCATGGCATCTGTTTACTCACTGTGCTAAATTCCTCATTTCAATATGCATTGTGTATCCGATATTTATTGAAGAGTAAATAACTGAAAAAGTCAGAGTAGTCTGCCTTGACTGAACAAGAAAACTCTCAGAGACTGAATTTTTACAGATACTTCACATCATGCTTTTCTTTAACAATATACAGGCAATCCATTATATTTGCCTGAGAGATAGCTTTCACAAGTTTGTGAAAAGATAAGACAAACTGAGAAAAGATAACATATGAAATAAGATAAAATAAGACTGGACAACACAAGTCAAGACTAGAGTATATTGTCCACAAGGGTACTCTGATTCTGTTTCACATCAACTTGAATAATAAGACATGAACTCAGTCATTAACTATGTATCATGTATACCCTACACAAGTCATGAATCAACTGAAAAGGTGTAACCAAACCAGGCTTTATCCACTAGATAGTTAATTTCTGTGTTCCACTATAAAACTCTAACTGCAAAATGACAATGTTCAAAATTGTAGGGTAATGTAATCAGCTGCACAATAAGTCACACAGAATACAATCTAATTTACCTCTCTTGTCAATTTCTCAAAGGCTTTAATTGTGGCCTTTTTGTCGAGTGGCATATCCTCAGTTTTACCAAAGATATGTGGGAAATATTCTGGCAAGAGGCGGCCCAGACATAGATTAGCATCAGTGATTGTCAGAGGTCCTCCTGTGTGTGAGAATAACAAACAATATTGTGATGTGATGTGTAATCGGTTGATAAAAACTCACATTTACTAGCTTCAAATATGCATATAATTTCCCTGAAATCTTCTTTCAGATCACTGCAAATTTCTATTCATTGCATCAAATATCTTCCCTGATCTGTAGAACAGCTGACAAATGTTTGATAAATTCACTACCATGTTTTTCTAATTTTCATCACCTCTAGTCATTCAGGACTACTTTGACTGTGTCATTACTTGTATTCTCAGAAAATAACTCTACAAGTTATTCAGATACTGTTAACATCTATTTCCTGATTGCTCTAAACTGACTGAATCTAGTTAAAATGCATATATCAAGACAAATAAATATTTAAAAAAAAAGAGAAGGGGATTGCTGGACAGGGCGCACTGTCAAATCAAAAAGGAAAAATTGTCAAAAGCGTCAGGTATTCTCAATTTTCAAATTCAGAGCTGCATGAAAAAATCTGTATTCTCCATTTTTCAACAAAGGAAAAAGCCCCCTATAACAAAAAAGAAAAAAAAAAAGAAAAAACAAAGATGTATCATGTTTTCCTGGATTGAACTTGTTAATATAAGAGGTCATAGATAATTTTTCTGATCAAATGCTGCTGTGTTCCTGTCTGACTGCTAACCTTTCATGTAACACACAGGTCCCGGGTGAGCACCGGCCGACTCTGGGCCCACCACAAACATACCAGACCTGAAGAACAGCATGGAGCCCCCACCTGCTGCCACTGTGTTGATATCCAGCTGGACGAGGGGGGAAGAAGACAGACTTGTATGAGGACAAGTTTTTCATTTAACATGTAGGAATCAGAAAATGAATTATTCTTTCATCTCATCCACTCAGGGCTACAGTTTATTAAATCGACTGCTGTGACTGTGAATCAGCTGAAAATTTGTAAGCTTTGAATATTTGTGAGTCATACTCACTAAACTATGTAGGAGGCATAATATGTGAGCATGTCCCTGGTAAACTGGTGCAAACAAATAAGGAGCTGACCTTGCATCTGTACTATTTAATAATTAATGAAAAAAAAAAAAAAATGATTTGACACCTTACTTGTCATCAAATACTGTAGAAATTCTGACAGTTAGGGGAACACTTAACCCTTTCGTGTTTAAACTGACAGAAACCGACACTCGGCCCACACCGCTTTACCGATCAAACCGACAGAAACCGACACAGGAGACACCCCTTTTTTGGTGGGCCGTCAGTGGTCGATAAAATGACATTCGTGATCTAATAATAGAAAGAAACCTCACAGACGAATCAAATGAGGTTTCCGTGATACTTAGGGTGTGTTAGCGCGTG
>JBCAUA010831505.1:0-14149 GCA_038406235.1 Peronia verruculata
CAGCAGAGACCGTACTTTTAAAAGAAAACAGAAACCCAAAATCGAACATTTTGAGCAAAAACCCAATTTCAGGACCCACCCTCCCCCCCCCCCTTAAAATCTGCATTGCTCTTTTTTCATGATTTGATAGACCAGACATGGAATTATTTATTGCATGTAAACAAACAAATGAAGAAAAAAAAACACACACACAACAGTGTCTAATTAAAGCTGAAAGATCACACTGTTGGTATTAGATAAATGATGAGATAAGTAGATCTTAAAGTATAAGCGTTGATGTAGATCTACCGAAAATGATGGTTGGAGGTGTGTAGTACGCAAGGCCTCACAAAATCATAAGGATAATCACTGTGTTTTTGCCTTTCAAAAGACATTACCCATATTGGTCGATATATCACATTACTCTTTTTCGTTAAAACTCTTCATATTCTGCATGCTTCTTAACAGCAATGATGCCTTTTTTCTTTCATGCCAATATCAGCTCTTCTTATTTAACTACATGTATAGATTTAATTCTCTCCATACATACATATGTTCTTAAACGTGTCAGCATCATCTATGGAACTCAGGTCAGGAAAAGCTGATCCGACAACTGATTCTTTATCGCTTAGATGACGTCTCTGGGGATGTTAGGAAAAAAGAGATATGGTAACAATGACAAGGCCACTCAAATTGAAACCTTTCATTCTTTGAATCTTCATACTGAGAATATGCAAACCTACAATTGATACTGATTTGAAATCATGAAACTATCATGTAAATATCTTTGTTGTTAATTTCACACTGGATATAAGCATTTAAGATCATACACAGCTTAAGTAGGCATTTTTGCATTAACTGCATTTGCAACACCTAAATAGCTTGAAAAAAAAATTAATATCCAAACTTGAAAAAAAAAAAGTATATAAACAGAAGTAGTAAGGGTTCAAAGCCATTTGTCAAAACTTTGAATATATTTCAGCTTAATATATATCACTACAAAGACTGAATCCCAAATTGAATTTCTTAAGGATTCTAGAATATTGCATGATGAGTGCAGGGATAAGAGATAAATCAAGATCTAATCTATGATATCTGATTACCCACCGTGACTTCAATGCCCATGTTAGCCATAAAATCTTCAGTTGTCTTGTTGAGTCCCACAAGCTTCATCAGAAAAACACTGAGATGGTCTGTGAGATCTGTTAGGGTCCTGAGTGACAGATCAGAGGAATAAGCATAACTGCCTGCTTGTACAGCCCAGATAGTTGAACCATCTACACCGCTGAGAACCAGAGTCTGTTTGAATGAGAAATAGTTTGACATTTTACACACAGTGTACTTATATGAAATTTCAGCAAGCAGCTGTTGGAATCAGCTCACAGCCAGTGCAGAGTAAACATTGCAGTACAATATATTTGACATCAGTCTACTCCAACCCCAAAAGAGATGTATCTAACTAGCTCTTAGCATGTTACTGTACTGTTGGTAGATTAGCTTAATAAAGAATTCCCAAGCTACAGTGTCAAACATGACAGTTACCTTTGAGCTGTTGTATTTGTCCCAAGCTCCTTCGTTCAGATGAATCATGAAGTCCAAAACTGAATCTCCATCAAAATATCCTGGTGTCGGGGAGCTGAAATTAAATGGGAGAATGTGCACAAACGGTCTGAGAAAACGCTCATAATTTCCTTTTTAATATACCAGTATAAACAATGTTATTAAAACAAAATGCTTCAGACTCATAGCAGTAATTTCTGAACACAGTGCTGACTTTGTGAGTAAAATAGTTACAATATCCATCAGAGGAATGTCAGCGACATGATTCTCTCAGGTTTTATTTATGATTTGATTTGATAACTTTGAACCTTCCAGAATTAAGGCCTCTTGGTGAGCCAAAATAAGGTCCCCTAGAGTCGCAACAATCAAACAGATCAAAGTGACAAATTAAACTGTTCTACACAAACATTCAAAAGCTACTTCAATGGTTTATTGTATGTTGCCCTGACTCTTCTACTCTGCTTATTCTTGTTGAACAAAAATTTGTAGGCAAATGGTATTGCTTTACTACTGGCAACTGAAGTAGTCAATGATTAGCTCTGCAGCTCATATGAGACACAACAAAATGAAATCAAGCCCTCCTCAAATTCTGAGCAGATGGAGCTATTGGTATCACTGTAAAGGTTATTCATTTACCTTTTTGTGTGAAAAAAGTTTTGTTCCACCTAAAGTAGAAGTCGAAATATTGCCAATTAAAGGTGATGGGGGTGACCTGTTGCTGCAGCTGAGTTTAGTTAAAAAATGGCTGATCACTTTTGTAAATCCTTCTTTACCTTTGTTAGGCCATGCCACTAGATTACAATTTTGGGGCTTTTAGATAAACTACTTCAGCAAACTGAGTTCTAAAATGCATTTATACATTGATATAGAAATGTTTTGTGAAGAAAAAAAATTGCGTTAAAAATTTGTCACTGTTAAAAAACACATGATTTCTTCAGCCAGCTCAGTTTAACATGCACCTGATTTCATCATGTTGCATAGTAGGTCTCACCTGTAAGTCTCCATCCCTGGGAAGTTTCTCTTCCATTTTTCATCAAGCAGCTCACCATCTAACAGAGCTATGGTTCCATCAAAGGTGGAAACCAAGATGTCCATGTTTTTGTCATGGTCAGTGTCCACTAAGACTGGAGGGACCATCACACCTTTGGTGTTGCCACTAGCAACCAAAAGTCAAAACAACAAAAACACTCAATTCAAAACTTCCTTAAGAAAATACACAAAGCTGGTATCTAACCTTGCCATAGAAGTAGCCTATGAAATTTACAAAGATATTTGAATAAGGGAGAGTGGACATAAAAGTAACATATGGATAGTTGTAAAAGCTGATCAATTAAAATTATAAAATGATTTTGCACTGGCATAAAACATACTGATACAAGCACTATCATTCATTTGTTTCCCAACATGAAAAGGCTGACTAAATATCTATACTATCTAACATGACTCTTAACGAGTCATCAATTTTTTTTTAGAACATTACAGAAAATTTTAAAATCTTCTTTGTTCATATTGTTTGTACCCATGGTTAACAGAGGAATCAGTCACTAAATAAATCTGGAAACATGAGAAATAATACTGATAAGTCTTATGGCTAGACTGTCCTCTAACTGCCAACTACACCTGATTCCCAGTAAACATCCATGACATCAGAATCAACCAACACAGACTTGTTATTTCATTTAATATTTATGGTTAGAATAGACCAGGTGAGATCTAATGGTAGTCAGTGTCCAGGGGCCAACCTAGCTTAACCTTTGAATGCTGGCTTTTTATTTGTGTGCATATATATCCAAAAAAAGCACTTAAATTTGCAATCACACGTAAGTTAAAAATCAGCACTCAAGGGTTCAATAGGATGGGGAAATATTAGTTAGATACTAAAAGTTATAGAAATGTGAAGATTTAAACCAAACTAATTTTGAGGCCATCAATCCAAAGCCGCAACAGTGTCTTCATACGCTGACCAGGAAGCCACAATCGTGACCTTGCACACGTATCAGGTAAAGATTGCTCATAATGTGTTATATATGAATTACTTTTTGAGTAAAACATCTTATACAGAAACCAGGCACTGTCTTATTGCGATATTGGGAATATCCTGTTATATTTTTAAGATGAATAATTATCACTATAGGAAACATTATCTCTCCAACATCAGCAGTTTCCTCTGACGTGTTATAGGGTCTCAGGGCCATTTTTACCACCCTGATCAGGACCTCCCTTTATTATGTTACATGTATAATTTGAACCTATGAACAAAAGCACATAGTGAGAACTCACGCAAACAATAGTGCCACTCCATTGCCATCTTTTCTAAGGCCATTCAACCAAGTGTACACAGACTTGTTTACGTCAGCCAGTTCTTTCCCTGTGATGCTCTGATACAAATCAGGTAGTGAAATGGCCATCAGTTTACCTGAAAGAGACAGAGGAAGAAAGGTTGGTGATTTTTATTCTGATGTACTGCAGCCACTAACTTGTAACAAACAAGTTAAACAAATCATGAACTTCCAAATCAGTCTTTGCCAAATGTGGCTTCACAGCCAGTTTACTATGATACCTTACCACTGAAAAATTATGACTATTACTTTGTCCACATATAAACCTATATGACATCTACACATCAACTTTTTGTTGGAATCTCAAATCATTAAAGAGATAAAGATAATAATAATAATAATAGAGAGTATTTATATAGCGCTTATCCCCTAACTACAGGCTCTAAGCACTTTACAATCTATTATTACCCCGACAGACCTATAGTAGACATTCGAAAACGTTTTCAACTTCCTGGGAAGCATACAAGGCGGCTGCCTGTTAGGCGCTCAAATCTTTATCAATCTAACAATATCAATCACTGTCTATAGTCGGGTACCCATTCAGATCTGGGTGGAGTCAGGAGATTTTGTGTAAATTGTCTATTAAACTCGCCAGAGTGTTTGATCCGAAATGTACGTTCTATAGAAAGACAGGTTCAAAACACCAAACACGTTTTCTTTGAGTAACATTCGGTTAACTATCCCAAATAAGCGTACGCTGCCATACACATACACTTTAAGATTCAGGACAGTATTGGCCTGACCTACGTCTATGATCTCCCACGAAGACTGGGACTTCTGTTCTAGAATTATGTAAATCTCATTCCTTCTTTCAATCTCTTTCTTGCTTTCCATTTGTACTTACCGAACTCCTTCATTACGACAGGCACCTTGTATTTGTCATTGGTCATGGTGACCCTGTAAACTGTGTCATAGCCGGTCTCCACCTCCCAGGTCTGGACCCACATTTTGCTATTGGAGTCAACACCAAAGTAGCCTGTGGCATCGTTTATGGGCTTGGCGTAGGCTGGGAACAAGGGAACAGAGAGATAGAGAATACAAACACTGTTAAAATGGGGAGAACGGAGACTCAATAGATTCCTTGGAAATACCCGCGTCTATTTTTAGCAGGGGGCACAAACACCCCAAACTATTCATAAATGTGCCTCACTTTTCTGTTTGACCCTGTTACGGTGTGGAGGAAATGTGTCACTAAAACTCTTCACTGTGAGCCTATTGAACCTAGATGCCTCCAAATAACAGTAGTAGTGAGTAGTGTCACTAATTTAATGACGGAGGAAAACGTATGACGCACTTCCGGTGTCGCGTTTTCCCGAAGTTTTGTGTTCAACGCTAGTGCTGTGGGATTTTGTGGTGTTTATTTTCAGTAAAGGGTACAAACACTCCGCTGAGGATTTCCAGATCTGGGCTTAGTCGAATATGAACTATTACATTCCGGCATAAATTTGATTTTTGTTTTGTTTTGTTTTTTGTTTTTGTTTTTTCATTACTATTGAGGAGTGACAGCGCGGACTTTAATCTTCATCTTGGATTTTCATATGTCTCACAGACAATGACTCATTTACCTTTACACTACTGGACACGCCCTTCACTAGACTCCACACTCTGCACCGAATCTTTTCTAATAATTCAGGTTTAGAAAAAAGAAATCGATATTCATAATCAAATCTCCGCGGGCTTAAACATAAAACAGTATTTATAGACAAATAAAAAAATGTAAAAAAATATTTTCCGCCACCGTTATTGAAATGAAATCATACACCTGTTTGCATCCAATTTTTCATCAAATTTTCAATGGCACTCCGGTTGCTGCGAGTTAAATTTACTATGATGTTGTATGTTTGTTTTCTGTTGTTTTATTATTATTATTATTTCTAAACGTCTGTCCCCCAACAAGAAAATTAACCTTCTTAGCCTCAGGGTAACATTTCAAGCAAAACCGTAGTATCGTCCTTTGCCACGGCTGAAACTCATAACTTCATTTCGAGATTGTTCTTGCTGACTTGACATTGTGTCATTTACAGTTTGTGCTCTGAGATCACGTTCTTCAGTAAAGCAGCATGTTCTCAGTTTTCAGCCCTCTCAAGGCATTGTCATCTGTGCGTGTGTCATATATCCTACTCTGGGCTATAAGAGGTTTCAGATACAACAAATACCCAATAGATTTGTTCCGCCAAGCGAACGGCTGGAAATCCCCAGTTTAATTTTAGTAGGCAAGGGGTACAAACACTTCAAACTGTTCACATTGACGTAGAAAAACACATAAGAATGCACGGGATCGGTGACAACTGTTCACATATCTCTTGGTGGAGCGGCAACAAATACCAGTGAGTGTTCCATTTTTAGCTAAGGGGTACAAACACTCCGCCCGGGATTTCCATTTTTTTTTTTTTTTGCTTAGTCGAATATGAACTATTATTGCTGCCAAATATTACTGTTCAGAGTTCCGCAAGATGTCGGGACAAACTCGAGGGCGGTTTCCCTCAGAAAGTGAGTTTCCAACCCGGAAGTGAGGCGAACATGTGGCATTCGCGGTCTCTCGGCTGGGCAAGGTAAGGGTAAGATATCAAATGCTTTTAACATTAGAATTTGGCTTAAGTCATTTGGCACATCAAGCTGGGTAGGAATGGGTTAATATATATGCTTATGCTATTATCTGACACTGTCACTTTCGCTTTTAGGGTGACAGTCTTACACTCCAAAATACTATCTGGTTCCAACTCGATGATGTCAACACAATCAAAATGAAGGCGAAACGCTATTGTGTACAAAATTTTTCCTCATTTCCGGTCTGAGCCGAAGGTTCTTATTTTAGCCCGGAATTACGGGAATTACGGAATTATTTTAGCCCGGAATTCCTACGTAATTTTTAACACTACCCGCTACTACATGTATTATTGTTTGGAGAGTATATAGGTTCAATTGGCTATGGGTCTGGCATTCATAGAGAAGAGTTTTCACCACAGATTTTCGACAGACCGTAACAGGGTCACGGAAAGAAGTGTAACAAAACTTTCGTGGGTCGATGGGTTTTTCCGAAATCTTGCGGAACTCAATTTTGGTTACAGTGATATCATTTCGGATAAGGCGATGTGCTTAAGCATTTGTCTATTCCTTTCTCTCGCCGACATCTTGTCGCAAAATAGCTTAGATATCCAGTTCTCAACGACACATTTTCTAAAACATTTAGCTTCGCTCTCTCTCTTTCTATTTCTCGTTTTCGATGTCTTCGTCTCTCCCACTCTCTCTATCTCTCTTCCTCTCTCTCTCTCTCTTTCGACTTTTTCTCTGAGCGGCTCTTCGTGTATTCTTTTGTTTTCGCTTGTGCTTTCTTTCCTTTGTTCCATCGATCTTGTCTCCTTCAGCCTTTTTGTCTCTCTGTCTTTGCCTTTATCATCTTCGCTCTTATCATCAATCTTTGTCCTCATTGCTGTCCTTCTCATCATCATAATTTTGCTGGACTGTCTATAAATGATAATAAGGAGAAAGATATAATTTAAAAAAAAAAATTAAGATATAAAGAAAATAAGTAACTTTCCCAATTTTAGAACGTTCTTAGTTCTTCAGGTTTTTTTCTTTCTTTCTTCTTTTTTTTTTTTTTTGGCATTCACAGACCTATCTTCAATTGTAAAATAAAATATAAAAATAATAATAATAATAATGATAGAAACCCCACAGAATGCAGTTGGAAACTAACAGATCAATAACAACAACAAAACAACAACATAAGAAGAAACAATAAAAGTGTACTAAATTTGCTAATGTATTATATAAAAAAAAAGAAAAAAAGGAGAGACATATTTTTTTCAACCTACATTGGACATTGCCACCATTGTTATCTCCATCACAAAAATAACAGCCATCATTACGCGTCCTTCTTATCATTTTATAGATTATCTTAAAACATAAAACCGACTGACTACAAACAACCCACTAAAGACAGCCTAAGAAAGCAACACCAGTTCCTAGAACTCGATACGGTAGAACTGAAAAAAAGATGATCTCAATGGTCAAGTTTTCAAATCTTACTGGTTTTTCATCGGGTCAACATCAGACCTGGTCGTACTATCATCGGGATCATCATCATCATCATCATCGTAACAGAGAACAATTTGGGGGATGGGGGGGGGACTCCTGAAAGTGATGTTGTTATTATTATTATTATCATATCATTATTATTGTTTTTATTATCATCATTGTTATTTTTATCACCCTGTCTTTTAACCTGTTCCATAAAATTCAGCATGTTAAAAGTTGAGTAAATTGAAAAAAAAAAAAAAAATCGACTTTTTTCGAACGGTTGCCATGGTGACCCCGCCATCTTGGAGGTTGTCGTCTCTAAAATTGTTAACTTTAAAATCTATCTGCGCCGCTAACTTTCAATGGAACCTGATGAAATTTGGTGAACATATTATTATTCAGACACATTATATTTAAAAGCTAGTTTACATATTGTCAGCTCTTCGCCTACAAAAGGCAATTGTCTAGAAATTTATGAAAATGACATGAAGTGGCATTTCTAATTTCGCGGGATTTTTTTTTTTTCATACTAAAAACCTGTTTTTCTCTAAAACTCGCAAACCGAATGGAACTTCTCGTGCATAGGTTTTGGGTCTTGTTATGAAAATAATGTTTGTCAAGTGCGTTTAGAATTAGTTAAGAATAAAAAAGTAGATGAGAAAATGGTGACCAAAAACAAAAACAAACAAACGAACAAAAAACAATAATAACAGCAACAACAACAAAAAACCCAGATTTTGAAAAACGCGTGTTTTCTTGGGGGGGGGGGGGGGCAATTCCTCTGGGAAGTTTTGTTTTTGGGCTTCAAGCCACAGTACAGTCTCTTTCCACATACTAGCCCTCTCGGTATGACATCTGGTCTCTTGTTCTCTTGTCCTGGCTATTTTCTCTCATATCTTTCCTCGAATTTTGCTTCCTAACCTCTATCATTATAAGGGCTCCTATAGAGTCACTTCCGGGTTTTTGAGGGTCTTTGTGGCCTCCATATCTTTCTCTGTCAAAACCAAGAGTGTCTTGACCTTTACCATAGCAAATAGCCCATGACAGTGCTTTGAAACAGCAGAAATAAAATAAAAGGAAATGGAATCTTATTTCAGAATATCCGTTGGGAGCTTCCGCTGACAATCTGCATGATCGTGAGTGGTTTTTTTTTTTTTTCTCTCAGAGTGGTCATCCAATTCCCACTTCTGGCATTGGGGCTAAAGATATTGCTAGAAGAGGACATATTCAAGTGTTTTATGCATCCTTTGCCTATACAGTGTGTATATGATCAAACAGTAATGATCTACCACTGCAAGTATCAGACGCTTGGGCTTTGCCAGCAACAGGAATGAGAGCGGCCAGCAGGGGAGGCGACTGAAGAGAACACCACAAAACAAACAAATCACCAGGAGACTACCAACTTTGACACGGCCTGGCACGGTCCAATAATAAAGGCCGAGATAACCTCTTTGGAGGTTGAAAGGCCCAAATAAAACTACTACTACTACTACCACTGCATGTAACAGCCAGGTGGAGCGAAATCCTGTTTGACGGTAGGCGGGCCATCGTTGAATGACCATTATTCAATCAATAAATGGCGTTAGAACAGATATATCGATTTTGGAATGGTATTTTTTTATTATTATTATTACTATTATTCTAAAAAGGCGGGACTTTTTAATGGAAAAGAAAAAGCTAAAATCGCATCTCTGGAGGAAAAACCAAATTTCAGGACGCATTGAAAGCTAAAAGACTATCAAGCAATGAGTAACTGACATCTTCAAAAGAAACAAAAAACCTGCCGTTGTGGGATAAATATCATGAAGTGTGAAAAAAATGAAAAAAATTGGGAAGCTAGAAATCCTCGTATGTACTCAGCCCTTCCTCATCAACATCATCATCAACAATAATTCATAGACATTTTTTGACTACGCTCATTGTATGACTGTGCATGTTTCCATAGTGATCAGAACGCAGCCTCTATCTGTGCAGATCGTTGATATTATCGTTCATTCCGCTCTCTATGTGGCCAATCGTGCGAGGCAGCCATCTTAGGCTGTATTGTTCTGTGCCTTTCAAGCTCATTCACGTTTTCATCCTCGCCCTACCATCGCGGAGATAAGTGTTCCACTTCATTTGCTCATCTCTGCAACCTGCCCATACCCATACTTTGATCTCCTTTTCTCAGAGGCAATGAGAACATTTTCCTCTTCTTCGTCGTCTTTTTTTTTCTTCTTCTGCATCTTTTTCGTCTTCTCCTTCCTCTTCTTCTTTTCCTCCTTCTTTATCTTCTTCCTCTCTTTCCTCGTTATTATTATTATCATTATCATCATCAATATTAGGTCGTCTCATCCACTTTCTTTTTCCCCTCTTGCTTATTCTTTTTCTTTTTCCTTAGTCTTCCTCTTCTCTCTCGTCATCTTCTTCCTTCTTCTTATTGTTATTTTTGTTGTTGTTATTATTATTATATTTTCCTTCCTCTTATTATTATTTTTTCTTCTTATTTTCCTTTTACTCTTGTCGTTACTTGTGCGTACATTGAAGACTTTCCCTCTTCAGATTAAGATTTGTTTGTTTTGTTTTGCACTGTATTCTTTCTCTTTTCTTCTCTTTGTTCCTTGTGTGTGTGTGTATGTGTGTGTGTGTGTATGTATGTGTGTGTGTGAGAGAGTGTGTTTAATCATACCCTCCATTTACACTGTATTTGCTTAGTGTTCCATTACATAAGTTTTGACAGTGCTATCTCTCTTTGACGATGTCTACACCCACGAGTAACAGGAACTCGTTTTTGTTCTTCCAATCACCATGTATTTTGACACAACATGGTCTAACACCTAAAACAGTGCATTTCTTTCCTCGAGCTCTGCTCTCATCTGACGGAACGTCGCAAATGCATATCTGGGTCATATTATGTTTTTGCTCTAAACTAAAATTCCTGGTGTCAGTACTCATCCTTTGCACTTGGTCCCATGTCCAGATCTAGAACAATAAGGAATGCATATTTGAATCTGTAGTAGAATAGTTCTATTATAAGGAATAACAAATTGAAACTTTTTGTTTTTGTTTTTGTGTCTGTGTGCGTGTGTGTGCTTGCTTCTTTGTTTGTTTTTGGTTGTTTTTTCTTTTCAAGTAAAATTTGATTTTTGTGTATAGGCGGCGTTTTGTCAAAAAGCAGCAACTGACCTCTGTGCCGTTTTTCACTCTTAACATCAGAGACATATTCTGCCGAGCTATAGTAAAACTAAAAGGCCCATTCCATGTTACGTGTGTCACCATCCTAGCTCTACTTTCAGGCATTCAAGCTAATATCACTAAAACGTGAGTTTTCCAGATATATTCATTCACATTGGAACTTTCCTCATTAATATGGGATGGTTTTAAGGAAACTTCAAAAACTTATTTAAGCCAAGCCACAGTTTGATTCAGGTTTGGAAACAAAAAATCCACTTGCTTATCTCCTACTGGGGATAAACTTCCGGAGTTTTCAACCAATAACAATAATATTATGTCCAAAGACATTTCATTGTACATTTAACCCAAAACTCCGATCTCCCCCCTCCCCCTCCCCCGACACACACACGAATGACTTGAGTTGGACAATTCTGTTATCATAGTCACGATGTTACAATATGAAGACTTTTAAATTCGTTTAATGATTTTGTTGACAACTGTGTTTCTTCCGCGATGTTATTTTCAAAGTAATGCCGCATTGAGGCCTGTTTTCATTAAGGGGAATATTCAGTACATTCTGCATGATTGACCATAGAGTCCACAGAATGCAAGCAAACGAACTATCAGGAGCGAATAAAAATCAATCTATATGATAGGTTTCCTGTTTGGAAAGAGCTGGATATTCCACCCAGTAAAAAACAGGCTTTTACTTTATCAAGGATTTCTGGAAACAGGTTTTCCAGGAAAAATGTCTTTGATCAAGGTGTGCCAGAGTTAGATATCTCGTCCTATCCATTTCCTCTTGCTGTGCAAATGCAGTTATTGTCATTGAAAGAGTGAGTGGGTATAATTGTTTCGAACATCCCGCGTGCGTAGGATTTTTTTTTTTTTTTTTATAAACTCCTTTTCTGTGATTCCTTGCACCAACTTTGAAAAGCGGCGTCTCTTGCTGTTTGGACATCCGTGCAATGAACTGAACTGCCTACAGCACTTAATGATCAGATTAAAACAACAACAACAACAACAACAACAAGAACAACAACAACAACAACAACAACAACAAAACATTTTGCTAAAAGTGGTTTCTTTTATCACATTCCTCATTTTTTTTTTTCGGTATTGATGGAACCAAATCTAGATCTCGGAGGGATTTCCACATGTATTTATGTATTTGCTCGTTTTATTATGAAGGAATACGGTTGAGTCATATTCACACCTTTTCACCTCCTGCCAGCTTTTATCGCATATGAATTCTCAGGTAACACAAGGCTGTTCTTAAAAAGAAAAAAAAAAATTAAAACAAATGTGTGTGATATGACATTAAAAAAGAAAAAAAAAAAAAATCGATTTCCTGCCATACAGTAACATGCATTGCCACTCCTCACAGGACTATTGAAGTCATTCCTTCAGAAGTCATGTCATAGATCTGGGCCATACTTCAGTGGTGAGAGAGTTGTCCTGACAGGCCTACTGCGGGCTCATCTCTGCCTGCCTCACGCCTGAATGCCCGTGCTTGGGCGGTCTTAACGCAGGGTGAGAGCCTGGCTTTGTCATCGTCCATGTTATTGATGTTCTTATTGATTGCGTTGTCAGTGCACCGATGATATGGGGGGGGGGGGGGGGGGGGGGTTTTTTTTTTTCCTTTTTTTTTTTCGGTGGTGATCATCTCTATTATTGCAGCTATCAGAAAATGAAAAATAAAAAAAAAAAACCCAGATACACACACATTTTCATCACTCCGTTGAAAAATTCGTTCAATCTAAAGCATAAAGTTATGAGCGTTCACCACGAATGAGTTTGAGTTAAACAATAGAAATGCCATCATCATCATGATCATCATCAACAACAACAACAACAACAACATAAAAATAAAGAAAAAAAGAAATGTCTAGGGAGACAAAATCAATCAAACGAAATCAAATATCCATGACAAATGGAAGACAGACCAATAGAAAACTCTGGAGTCATCGTTAAACGTTTGTTTTGCTGTAGTTAAGCAATGCACACATTTATTTGATTTCCCTCAGATTGTTGTGATGGGAACGCACTCCACTACAAATCGATTCTATTGTCAGGTGTGATCAAAAGACGTTTTCCACTCGAACTATTTCTTGTCTGGATCATTCCTATTGGGACCTTGAAATGCTGATACGTGTATAACTTTTGCTGTTACAATTTTAAAAAAAAAGGGGGGGGGGGGGAATGATCATGTAATTTTTAAATTGAAAAAAGAATTTATTCATTTGTTTATTATTATTATTATTATTTTTAGTTTGTTGTCTTGCACTTTTCAATGAGGGTTGTTACTGGGCTACCTATCCCTTGCCTTTGGCAGATAGAAGAGATGTTGAATAACGACAGCCAAACAAATAACAAAAAACATCATTTTGCTGTCTTTGATTGATAAGTACTCTATACAAACAAACAAACAAACAAATAAAAAAAAAAATCTAGACAGATGCCCTGGTTGAGAAAAAGTGCGTTCTTCTTATCGTCATCTTTTGTTCTATTTTTCTTTGTTCTTTTTTTTTTTTTAAATCAATCTTTCAAATAACAAGAAGAAAAGTGCTTTTTGTTTTTGTTTTCTTTCATTTTCTTTTACATTGTTCAACAACCCCGTGTCTGGCAAATGGAAGTAATACAGGTAGGAAAGCATCAGCTTATGGGTTTAGCAAAAACAAATAGTTGAAGACTCCCGTGGAAGAAACAGATCACATTTTTATGACAATTGAGTTATTGCCCCGCCGTTATAAAGCACACCATTAAAATTTGTCAACCAGAATAATAATTCGGAAAATCCAGGTAGGTTCCGCTAAAAGACAGTTTTTAAAAGGATATACAGTGAAAAACTATAGACTTCTAAACTTTAATTTCTGTTTTTCTTCTTATGTAGAAAATGTGACTTACATCTATTTGTTTTTTCCACTCGGGTTTTCATTTGGTTAACTACTAAGAAAGAAAGAAAGAAAGAAAGAAAGAAAGAAAGAAAAAAAGAAAGATAGGTAGATAGATAGATAGATAGATGATGGATAGATAGATAGATAGATAGATAGATAGATAGATAGATAGATAGATAGATAGATAGATAGATAGATAGA